>BQNB010044563.1:0-42130 GCA_026074375.1 Tanacetum coccineum
CGGCCAAAACGAGTCAAATCCGGTCAAAACATATCAAACCCGGCCAAAAACCGGTCAAACCCGGCCACAGCATATCAAACCCAGCCAAAACGGGTCAAATCCGGTCAAAGCATATCAAACCCGGTCAAACACAGGTCAAACCCGGTCAAAGCATAAAAAACCCGATGAAAAACGGGTAAAATCCATCAAAACATATCGAACCCGGCCAAGACTGGGCAAATCCGGTCAAAACATATCAAACCCGTCCAAAACGGGTCAAACCCAATTCGTTTGAGCAACTCGCAACAGAATCATCTTAATGATTAAAAATTACATGTACACACAACCTGATTATCAAAGTTATTATATACTAATAGCATAACGCAATTTCTGGTGGCTAAAAAAAGATTCAGCTTGCAAATAAGGTTTTAAGAATTACGTAACCAAGTGTGTAAACTTAAAACGTTTGAATAAACAAAGCTGGAATACATTTACTTGTTGGATCATGAATACACAGACTACTCTTTAACAAAGTTGCTATCTCTTGTTGAAGCTAACTTTAGCTATAGTTATGATTGTGCCATTCAACTTGTTACAAGCGTCTCGTCGGCAAAAATGTTGACTTTGAGTTATTCAACTACACAAGTATATTTACTTATCCTTCCAAAGTTTTATGCCATTGCCAATAAAAACTTTGCATTTAAGTTAGGCTTAATGCCTTGGTTTCTGCAGGCTCTTAGAAACGTACCCATGTTCCCTAACTTGGTCAAACTTGTGATTGGTATTGACTTTATTTGGCACTCGAGTTTGTTGTTGGCTCTCTTAGGCAATATGCCTAATCTTGAGCGAATTACCTTTACGGATGTAAGTTTATGGGTTCAGAATATTTATAACAAGGGTTAATTCCATATTTACCCAACACATCAGAATGTCATATTTACCCAAAACATGCTTTAAATACATTGTAAATCATGCATTCAAAACTTGTATTTTGGATATATATGACATTTTGATGTTTAGATTGGGTATATATGGAATTATCCCTTATAAGAAGAAGAAAAAGAGTGATTTCCAAGGCCAGATCTTGAATATTTTGTGTTCTTTTTCCAATTCTCTTTTGGAAGCCTTAGATTGTGTTTAGTTGCCGAAAAAATATCTTATTTTTTCACTTTTGGTTTTCTTGAGAAGAAAATGGGTGTGTTTAGTTGGGAAAAATATCCCATTTTTCTAAAAAATTTATCATTTGAAAATGGAAAAACTGAAAACCTTTTAGTCGTATTTTTTTCCAATATTTTTCAAAAAAAAAAGAAATTCTCATTTTCCAATTTTATATAGAAAAATAAAAAATCTCATTTTACCCTTCTCTATTTAAAAAAAAGGATAAATGTAACTCCATCTAAACATGTTTTTAAAATTCTCAACTCTTCTCTAAAGAAGAAAAACCTTTCCATTCCCTAGAAATTTAGAAACTCAAAAACATGAAAAAATTTCTTCAACTAAACACCACCTAGGGTTTTTCTTCTCTAGAGAAGTGTTGAAAACATAAAAAACTAGCTAATATGGTGTTACAATTTTCACTTTTGAAAATAGCAAAAGGTAAAATGGACTTTTCAATTTTTTAGTTAAAATTTTAAAACTTAGATTTTCATATATTTGGAAAAAATTTCTAAAAACTTTTGACTAACCAAGTTTTCTAATTATTCAGTTTTTAATGAAACTTTCTTAGAAAAGAGGGGCATTTTTCATCAACTAAAGTACTAAACACACCCTTACTTTCTTGTTATCACATTTCTCTAAATAAATTAGACAATGTTAAATGTTAAAAGTGATTTACTTGACATCAAGAGTCAAAAGAAAGTGTACATGTCACTCTACATAAGCTCATCTAATTATCAGTATTTATCTGTTTATCCGTAGAGACTTTGTGGAAAGCAATTGTTCAATATGCAATGGAACCGACCAATGGAGCCACCTGGATGTCTGCACTTTAAGATGAAGGAAATCGTAATGCACAATGAGGAAGCTGTAAGACAGGAAGAGTTGATTTTTATCAGGTATTTACTGAAATATTCATAAAATTTGGAGAAGTTGACGATAATAGTGTTGGAATATGTCCATCATATAAAAGTATATGTCCGGAAATTATACGAGCCTAAGGGGACGCACACGTTATACGTAAACAATGTTTAAATAGTGTGTTTAGCAAACGATCGTTATATGATAACAAATATTAAATATTAGTCAATAAAAGAGTTAAGGGACTAAATTTATAAAACCGAAGATTTAAAGGGTGCGGTTAGACTTTCCTTTCTCCTAGTCGGCAAAGAATACTAATCCTAATAGGATTAGGAAAATTTAATGGCTATATATACATGGTTGGGCTTTTAATTCAGGACATAACTTGAAACCAAAATATACAAGTCGTTCCTGTGGTTTTATTCTTGCTCGACAGAAACAAAAAGCCAAGGGGTTTTTTTGTTTTCTTCCTCCTTTTGTTCGATCTATTATTAAACCCACAAAAAGGTTTTGTTTGCTAGTGGTTTTGATTTTAAGAACAAGGATTATTCGTTTTGCTTGAACTGTCAAGATTTGGTGATCGTTTGCTAATACACTACTAGTACTAGCATACTTCATTGTTTGCTAAGAACGTATTGTGTGTGGAAGCTTAGAGGAATCATACCTTTGATTCTTGGTGGTTTCGCGTGTGACGTTATACACACGCGTATATAGAAGATGGTGTTTACGGTTACCTTTAAACGGTGTATCGTTTCGTGCTAAAAGTTACATGTTTTCTATCTTGTTAATTATTGTATTCTACATGTTATCTTTATTCCGCTGTGTACTCGTGTTAATTAATACGGTTAATTAGATTGTAAAACCCAACAACATCATGGTGTTTAAAGTTCAAGAACACACTATTTTCCAGTATACATTGGATGCCTTACCAAATGCCATAAGCAATAAGACATTTGATGTACATACCAACTACAGATTGTAATGTTTAAAAATTACACAGAGCGAAATTTCGTAGATCAAAATCACAACAAATTGTGCTAACAAATGCACATACACACCTGATCTAGTTAGTCATTGTGCTAACATATGTTGGATTATGACCATATATGAATTAATATATGTCCGGAAATATTTTCGAACCTAAGGGGACGCACACGTTTATATGTTAAATGACGAGTAAATATATTAATGTAATATATATTAAATGTATAACAAACGATCGTTAAAAGTTAACGAGTATTAAATAATTAGTTAAGCGTTTAATGGTTGAACGTGAGGGACTAATTATTAATAAACCAAAGACAAAAGGGTTCGGTTGCCTTTTCTTTTTTTCCCTAGCTGGTTGTGACTAGAATCCTAATAGGATTAGGAGTTTTATTCTTAGTCTATAAATATGGTTTAGTTTTTCATTATAATATAACTTGGAAAACATATAACCTTAAAAAGAAAAGTTTGACTATTCTTTCCTTTACTTTGTTGACCGGATTCAAATAACTTGGAATCTTTGGTTTTGTCACGCTCGAACAAACAAACCAAACACTTTTGAGTTTTTGTTTAAGTTCGATCATCACCTTTTGGTGATTCTTTGTTCGTAAGTTGATAGATTCAATAGACGAAGAAGATCGTTTGTTATACACTACTAGTACTAGCATACCTCGTCGTTTGCTAAGAACGTATAGTGTGTGGAAGCTTAGAGGAATCATACTTTTGATTCTAGTGGTTACGCGTTGTATTATACACACGCGTATAAAGAAGACGGTGTTTACGGTTACCTTTAAACGGTGTATCGTTTCGTGCTAAAAGGTACATATTTTCTATCTTGTTAATTATTGTGTTCTACACGTGATCATTTATTCCGCTGCGTACTCGTGTTAATTAATTGTTAATTAGGTTATAAAACCCAACAACATATACCCATACACGCATGATCTAGTTAGTCTCTTCGCTGATCCTTGTTTTTTCCGCATATCACAAGTTCCAAACTCGTTATACAACAGTTGTTTTTAAAGGCTCTCATACAAGCCTTAGTTCATATTCAGCCGGAACAGGCAATTCAATTTCTAGATTTGTTGTAGTACTGCAAAATCATATTATTTTCATGAGACAAACCCAATATATTTAGATATCTGGGATTGCATATTTAGGGTGCATAGTCCTTTTCTAGTATTTTTACTATTTCACACGTTTTTATTCTAGCTAAAATTTTCCTTTTGACCCGTTAGGGATAAAACATAACCCAAATCACCCCATTTGTACATAAATGGCGTGAAACTGCCACAGCCAACATTTATCTATCATACAGTTCTGCATATTAAAATGGAAAAACTAGCTGCGCTCCGTAATTTGTACACGACTACTACAATGTCTTTTGACTTGATAAGGGAAAAGAGTTTGTTGGAGAAATAAAAAAATTGTGAGATCAACCTGAGTACTAAGTGGATATGACATGAGGTCAAAGGCTCCATCAGGAGGTACAAATGATATTGTCCGATCATTGTCAAAACGAGCCAAGCACACACATCTACACCAAGTTTGTACATTGGCTGAAAACTAGTAACAGCTAATGATAACAAAAGGAATTTAACCGTATAGAATATACCCATTTTATATGTGGTAGATGTGACAAGGCGGGTAATGTCAACGAGTCAGGTCAATTGGGTTTGCCAGCAATCACTTTTTCGGTCCCTTTTAGTCGTGACTCTATATTTAGAAGGTCGTGTGTATTATATATACGCTTTGGCTAACTTTCAATCCGTTTTACATGTTTCCTTTGCAGCTAAACTATATATTGCTACCCATCTGACCCCTTAAGCATAAAACACGACCCAAATTGACCCATTCATATGTTGAGTAGTTAAAGAGTTGCCACCTATAATATACAGAATACCATTTTCCCAATTTATAAGGTCACAAAGATAATAATGACGACTGGGAGAAACTTTTGATACAGAAGGTTGGAAAGATACTGGTGGAACTTGATAAATCAAAACAGCAACGAAAAGACAGATTCACATATACTACCAGCTGCATCAACAATAGCTACTTAGTAATAAAATCGTCTTAGCTTAATCAAATTACTTTAGAAGCGGTAATATCATAACTTAATCAACATAGTACTTTTAACTAAATTTTGGTATACTTCACTCGTTTAGATCCTAACTATAATAAACCACAGGGAGATCAAAAACAGCAATAAACCGAGAAAGAATTTCAATGCAAACAGAATTTCACTCAGTCGAAAATCATTCAGAATCCAAACCTAATTACAATGCGAACATCTTCGCTTAATCAACCTACTTTAAAACAACCCGTATGTGTGTAAACCGATGGATCATATTAAAAATGGTATTCTGTATATTATAGGTCGAAAAAACGGGTCATATTAAACCGGGGTTTATATTTTCGAAACCCGGTTAGACCCGCCGGGTTTGGAGTGACCCGGGTCAACCCAGTTGACGAGATCCGGCCGGGTTTCGGCTTTTTCCTAAATAAAGCATATTTATTGTATATATTTGCGACGTAATTTTATTTTTGCATGGTATATTTGTTAATAAATAGTTGTTATGCTTAATATATGAAATATTACATAATATGATTCGCAAAGAAAAAGGAAAGGCAACCTCTCCCGACTTTTATCCGGAGGAACAACATCGTGAAGATGATCCCGTAAGATCGGCACAACATATGCTACGAGTTATCAGAGAAATACACGACGAAGAAACTCATCTTAATCTTAAAGTCGATTTAGTGGAACACATTTGGCATCGAACAAATACAAACTAATTTACTGTAATTTTTTATCTTTCGTAATTTTTTTTCCGTCTTTTCTTCCGTGTATTTTTATTTCTGTATTTTAGTTTGTAATGTTTAATTATTAATGTAATATTTTTTTTTTAAAAATTGTTCGGTCGCCTGTGCGGTTACCATTACGGGTGTTTGGTCACTGTGTGATCTAGGAGAGAGAAAGCTGAGTTGGCGCTGACGTGACGGTGTCCTCTGCGGTCACCACTACGTTTAGCCGAAAGTTCAATTTTTTTTAGCATTTTGACTATTATTATTTGAAGTACTGGTAATGTATCTTCTTAAATTAATAAGATATGGTAAACTATATGAAAAAGTATGGGGTTGTGGTTTGGTAGAGTGAAAAAGTGAATGAGAGATATAGAATGCTTTGGTAAAAGAAAAAGAAAGGCACGGTGTATGTGTACGAATATAAATTTGATGTTTATAAAAGTCAAGAGAGGAATAGCCTTGCTAGGTACAGTAATGTACAATTTTAAGTTATTACTTGATTTGCAACATGCTTTTTAGTTGACATGAAGCATCACATTATCACCATTCATCTTTTTTTTTTTTAGCGAGCATTTTCAATTGTTGTGGTGGATTGTAGTTTTTTCAATTGTTTTTCTTAGTAAAAACCCGAAAAAACCGAAAACCAAAACCAAACTGAAAATAATCGAATCGAACTAATAACCGAAAGATGTACTTGATAAACTCTTGCCCTGAAAGATGTACATTGTCTATCCGTGAATGCATTTATTCAAATTATCATGCATGATTGACACGTTTGTGTTGTTGTTTACTTTTAGGAATGAGGCGGTCGATATATGCATCTAACCTGGGACGGAACCAGGACACAATTGGACCAGGTGCATTTACGAAAATTTATACGAAACGAGGAACACAAATTTTTTGGACCAGGTGCACTTAGGAAAAATTTAACAAAATTTAACACTACGCCGCAAAATTTAACAATATTTAACACTACACAGCAAAATTCCATGGTTGTCCCGGGACCCCCCGGGACACCCCCTGGTTCCGTCCCTGCATCTAACATAAGATTTATGTCAACTAATATATTTTTAATTTTGAAACATTCATTTGTAGCTTATATCTTACAAGCTACTTCGTAAACAACTTAATTAAAAAAAAATACAAAGTGTTAGCAATTTAAGACCTTTTGCTTTGAAGCATCCGTTAAACGAAGTAATGGCAGTAAAAATTGATTTATTTTGTTTAATGTATTATTGTACTTTAAAAGCTTAGCATGATTCTTTTATAATTAAATAAGTTGTGTTACATTTATTGTATTGTTATTTTCCTATAAAGCTCGAATTTTGGTTTTAAAAACCAGCATATTTTCATTTTTGAGAAACTCAAATATATAACTGTCGGGGCCGTGCTTAGCACGGCATTAAACACTTCCTAGTATGTTACACAGACGTGTTGCTAGTTCACGCTTGAAAGGTTAAAAAGTTAACACAATTAGTTGACTAATTGAGGGTTAATTTGGTCATTTGGTTAGTAAACCATTGAAGATTCTTTGTGTACGGTGTACCACAATACCACATGGAGACTTGATATGAATATTCCAAGTTTCGAACTACATAAAGATACTAAAACTATAAACTAATCAATTGGTATACTTCAAAAAAATAAAAAGTCAATATAAGTAGGATACTTTTAAGGAACCAACCATTATATTTTAGATTTAGGTTGATTTGGATACCAAAGTTTTCTTAGATACCGAAAGACTCATTCTCACCCTCCATCTTCATATTATCCAATGGTCGAGATTAAATTGCCTATTTACACTAGATGGGTATTTTTGTATAATATATATATTTATAAACACCTCATAATACACACACATAATGTGTGTTTTCTCCAGCATCACCTTTTTCTCTCTTTTTTGCTCTCTCTACACCGATCCACAAAGAATCGACCGTTCAACACAAAAAAATAATCAATCGATCTTCGATCCATTATATCCTTCTTCAATTGATTAACATCAGGCTAGATTCATCAGATGTGTTCTTATTTTAGCTTATCTGATGTGAATAAGCTTATTAATTTATTATCATTTAAATTTATGAGCTTATAATTAAGTTTATTTGAACAAATGATCTGAATTAATTGTTGCTAGAGATAAGCTACCTTATTAGATTATCTATGTAAATAAGTTTATTAATCATGGTCATCTGGATTTATTTTGCTAAATTATAAGCTAGCTTATTAGCTTATTTTGATGAATTATAAGCTATCTTGTTAGCTTATTCATGTTTCTAGTGTTAATAAGCTTTATTATTAGCTTTTTATATGTTATGAATAAGCTCTATTAGATTAATTTGTTCATATAAGCTGAATTAAGGTGCATTTAGCTTATCAGTTAGCGCTAAGCAGTTTAAGTAGCTTTTGGTTTACGTGTTTGATATACATATATGATACTTTTCATACGTATATCATATATGATATTGCCTTGTTATATGTATATGGCATGTGATTATCATGTATGATATTTCATATTTCCAAAAAATAGTTTACTTATTCTTTTATATTCATTTTATATTTTCAGGATTGAAGAACATGAATGTTTGTTCATTATGTGAAAGTTTTGATCACAACAAGAGGAGGTGCCCTAAGAGGCTTGAAGATCAAGAACAAGTCGTGGTTCAACATTAAGTTGTTGTTGGGCCAGATTTTTGTATAGCTGTCAAATGGTTTTTCGAACATGGGTTTTTCGCAACTGGATGTAACTCTTCTTTTGTTACTCTCATTCCAAAAATCTTAGACCCGAAACTGGTCAGTGACTTTAGGCATATTAGCCTAATTGGGAGCCTATATAAAGTTGTTACCAAAATCCTTGCTACACGTTTGTCATTTGCCATCTCCGATCTCATCTCAAACATTCAGACAGCTTTCCTTCCTAACCGTCAAATTCTTGACGGTCCTTTTATTATTAATGAGATATTGGCTCGGTGGTAAATATAAATTAGAGGCTATGTTTTTAAGCGTGGATTTTGCTAAAGCATGCGTATCTATTAGATGCGGACTTACCTAGATGTTGTTCTTTATATGACTTTTGGGTTTGGGTCGAGATGGCGGTTCCTGGATTCAAGGTAGTCTAATATTGGGTAAGCTTCGTTTAGTGGAATGGAAAGTCCTACTTCGGTGTTTCAGTTTCATCGAGGATTAAGCAGGGAACGACCCATTGGCTCCTTTTTTGTTCATTTTATTAGGGTGTCTCTTCATTTTCTTTACCTGTGCTGTTGGAAGCGGGTATTTTCTAGGTTTACGGATTGATGATGCTCTCACGATCTCTCATCTTTTTTATGCGGATGACGCGATTTTTATTGGCGAATGGTCTAAAGAGAATTTAAAAGGTATTTTGAATATTCTCAATTGCTTTTCCTTACTTTCAGGAATGTCGATTAACCTAAAAAAAAGTCATATTCTCGGATTGGGGATTCGTGGGTCGATTGTTTCTGAAGCTGCTGCGAGTCTTGGATGTTCGGTGATGAAGACTCCGTTTAATTACTTGGGAATTATGGTAGGAGGGAATATGTCTTTGGTAAATCTTGGGATGATACGGTTCACAGCCCGAAAAGACTTTCCAAAATGGAAGCTTTTAAAACTCTTGTCTATAGTGGCCGCTCACTCGCCTTTAAATCGGTTCTAGGCTCTACTCGATTTACAACTTGTTATATTTAAGGGCTCGGAAGATAGTTCTTAACAAGATGAAAACCTTCGTAGGAATTTTTTCAATGGTATTGCATGTAATTTAGCTCGGACTTTATGGCGTAAAATTGCTCGATGGTGGGAAATTGATATTCCAGATTTTTCTTGTTACGAAGAATAGATTGCTTGGTTCAAAACTACTCGATTTTCTAAAGCTTAAAAGGAAATGCTAGAAGGGGTCTTTTATGTTATGTGGTGGATGATTTGGAAATTCCGCAACCAAGTGCTTTTTGGATCTTCTCATCCGCGTATGGAGCTTCTTTTTGATGATATTGTTCCGTACTCTTTTACTTGGTGTTCCAATAGATGTAAAAACAATATTGATTGGATTTCTTGGATGAAATATCCTAAATCCATATCCTTGTAATTCTAGCTCCTTGCTAGTTTTTTTTAATAATATCAATTTGCCGTTCAAAAAAATATATATATTTATTTTTTTCATAAACACCTCATAATACACACACATAATGTGTGTTTTCTCCAACACCACCTTTTTCTCTCTTTTTTCTCTCTCTCTACACCGATCCACAAAGAATCGATCGTTCAACAAAAAAAATAATCAATCGATCTTCGATCCATTATATCCTTCTTCAATTGATTAACATCAAGCTAGATTCATCAGATCTGTTCTTATTTTAGCTTATCTGATGTAAATAAGCTTATTAATTTATTATCATTTAAATTTATGAGCATATAATTCAGTTTATTTGAACAAATGATCTGAATTAATTGTTGCTAGAGATAAGCTACCTTATTAGATTATCTATGTAAATAAGTTTATTAATCATCATCATCTGGATTTATTTTGCTGAATTATAAGCTAGCTTATTAGCTTATTTTGATGAATTATAAGCTATCTTGTTAGCTTATTCATGTTTCTAGTGTTAGTAACTTTATTATTAGCTTTTTTATGTTCTGAATAAGCTTTATTAGATTAATTTGTTCATATAAGTTGAATTAAGGTGCATTTAGCTTATCAATTAGCGCTAAGCAGTTTAAGTAGCTTTTGGTTTACGTGTTTGATATACATATATGATACTTTTCATACGTATATCATATATGATATTGCTTTGTTATATATATGACATGTGATTATCATATATGATATTTCATTTTTTCAAAAAACAGTTTACTTATTCTTTTATATTCATTTTATATTTTCAGGATTAAAGAACATAAATGCTTGTTCATTATGTGGAAGTTTTGATCACAACAAGAGTATGTGCCCTAAGAGGTTTGAAGATCAAGAACAAATCTTGGTTCAACATTAAGTTGTTGTTCAAGAAGAAATTGTTGTTTAAAAAAATACTCTTTTATGTTTGATTGTTATAAGAACAAGTGTTATAATTCTTTTTTCACTTAAATTTTGTTATTTTTGATCTTTACATGAATGCGATTCTATTATATATCATATGTGATATTCTAGGAAATCATTTATGATTTTACATCATATTCTTTTATATTTGAATTATCATATGTGATATTTGTATTTTACAATTTGGTAACAAAGCATCATATGTGATTTCTTTCGTAAATCACGTATGATTTAACATGATCATCACTGATTTATCAACTATCATACTTGATGTTTAAACAATGATAACATGTGTTCTTGTTCTTATGCTTTTTTTTTATTGGAAGTGATTATGAAGGTACAATAAAACTTTCACAAAATAGACATAATATCAAAAATCACATCCATAAATATTTCATCATTTTCATTTCAACATATAACATATGGACATAGAACCAAGAAAGTTAATCCATTATTGCAAGACATTGTACAAATTTCCAATGGTTTACAATAATCGTTTGTAGACGTCAAAACTTCATACGGAGATTACAAGAGAAAAACGAAGAATACATTTTGATCGTGAAATGAAAATTCATAAGCTTCTTCATTGAGCTTCTTGAGCCTTTGGATGCTTGCGGTGTTTAAGATGTCTTGGAAACAACATTCTCTACACAAATAAAAAGATTTAATTTAACTTTCAAGCACATTATCATATATGATATATTATAATGTTAAAAAAGTTAACTTTCAAGCAGATTACTATATATGATATTAGAAGACAGAGTTACTTGTATTTTAGTTTCAAGCACATTATCATATATGATATGATATATTATAGTGTTAAAAAAATTAACTTTCAAGCAGATTATCATATATGATATTATACACAAAACTAACTTTTTAGTACTCACCAGGAGATCACAAACTGCTTGTTTTTTATTTTCAAGCACATTATCATATATGATACAGTATAAATGCTTAAAACCTAGCTTATATCATATATGATACAGTCCATAATTTTTTATATTTTTTTTCAGGCAACTTATCATATATGATTTTTCACTAAGATGTCATACTATATCTGTTCAGCGTAGATTAAGCGATAAAATCTGATAATTCATAAAAATAAGCTAATAAGTTAGCTTATAATTCAACATAATAAATTCAGATGTTTATAATTCATAAGCTTATTCACATCAATCACCTAATAAGTTAGCTTATCATTCAACATGATAAATTCACATAATTCGTCAAATAAGCTAAAAGAGGATAAGCTGAATTATAAGTTTATTCACATAAAATAAGCTAAAAAAATAAAAAAAAACAGATCGGATGAACTTTACCTGATGTTAATGAACTGAAGAAGAGATAATCGCTCAAAGATTTTGAAATAGATCTGAATTCGTAAAACTATGTGTTTGTATGTGTTTTTAATGGTGTTAGGTGAGAGAGAGAGAGAGAGAGATAAATAGATCTGAAAAAGACGAGGTGAGTGATTGGAGGTGTGGGTGGTTGTAAGGGTTAAATGACCAACATACCCCTTCGCTTTTTTTATTATTTTTCTTTTTCTTTTTGGTTAATAAGTAGATTTTAATCTCAGCCCTTAGATCTTTTTGGATGGATGGGTGGGATTGGTCCCCCAATATCCAAGAAATGGAAGGTTTCTAATATAACCTCCCTCTATATTTTATTATGTAGGTATCAAAATTTTATTTTCTTATTATACAAAATTCTAATAACTGGGTTTCGATGAGCTCATGCCATTACAAAATAGAGGTCCCATTAAACGCAAAAAATAAATGACATATATATTACTAGGCATAAATTAATTAAACTTGAGCCTCAAATTGTGTATATATATATGAAACGTGTATGAAATTTTATGACTCTCGTCAAACGATGATCTTATGCAATGATACAATTTGCACTCCCCTAAAGACGACATTGTTAATAACTCTTATTGTGTGTATCATAAACTTTTAATAAATTCTATTGTATTTATTATTACGGTGAGATTATGACATGACACTACTTAATTCTTTTCCATTTAACATATACATGTTTTGTTTAAATAATGCATCTTATATATTAATCCCCTGGTCTGGATGGGTTCACGTTTGGATTTTATAGAAAATGATTTGGTAGAGACTATTTATTATTTCTTCCAACATGGGTCATTCCCTAAAGGTGGAAACTCTTCTTTTATTGCATTGATTCTGAAAAGGGAAAATTCCGTAAAAGGTCCGAGTGCAAGGGTGCTAGTCACCTTCTCCCCCAAAAAAACATTTTAAAGACAAAAGAGTCCAGGGCGAGTGTGCTTTGGGGCAACCTCACCACAACACGCCATGTGTCCCTTATTTAATTATTAAAGTACATTTCGGGTACGTATTTGTTATGTTTGTATAAATTTTTGTGTATTGGGCAACTTGTACAATAAGGGCGACCGTATTTTGGGCAATTGGTTTTTTGGTCATTTTACATTTGTACTTTTACATAAAATAATATTATAGTACATGTTGCGACTTGTACTTTTAGGGCAGCTTGCACTTTTGGGCGACTTAAAGTTCTTTGTATTTTTTAAAACTAAAAGATTTTATTTTTTTACACCTATTTTTTATACCTGATACTAATATTAGACACTAATATTATTAAAACACACACCACACACATCAACACACACTAAAACACACACAACAACACACACTAAAACACACACAACGACACACACAACCTCATGATGAACACCCACCCAACACATGTTCTTCTTCCCCCTAATTGTTCTTCATCAGATGAACAGAAGCTTTAATCCTTTTTACCAATCCATCCATAACACTAATAGTAATCGAGAATCTAAATCCATATTCAAATTAAAATGTCTGATTTATACGATGTCAAAATCAGTGTTAGGTCAAGTGTTAAGTTGCTTCCAGAAATTAAAGGTCTTTTGTCAATGAAGCTGAATCGTGAAAACTTATTTAGGGATACTGTTTTTGGGTCGTGGTTGGATATTCAGTCTCACGAAAATGATAGCCATATGATGTATTATGTTTTTCAACATCAGGTATCTGTCCCTATACTTCGACTTGATTGTCCTCCAATTATATTCCATATAGGGGATCATTGGTTAGAGTTTGAAAGAATTTTGTTTGATTAATAGGTTTCGATTTGCCTACTTCTCTGAAAAACATGGTGCAATGAGTACTTTTTTCGATCGATACTTTTTAGAAAATAAAACAAGAAAAGGTTTCAAGAAAATAAACGGGTTTGATCTTTTGAATGTTCTTAAAGATAAGCAAAATTTGGTAAATATGTTGGATGAAGATGTTATTCGTTTGTGTTTGCTGATTTCTAGTGAATTAGTTTTTATGGGTAAACAGAAAAGGAATTTCTTGACGAAACATATAATGTGGTTAGTGGATGATTTAGATGCTTGGAATGCTTTTCCTTAGGGTGAATACATGTGGGAGAAATTTTATAATAGGACTGTAAATGTGGTTTCTAGACATACCGAACATCATTTGGCTCAGCTGAAGAAGAACCCAAATTTCAATGCCACTTACAATTTATACGGGTTTGCTTGGGCATTCAAGGTTAGACACTTGTTTACTGTTAATTTTTGTTTAAAAGTAAACTAACTTATGTTTTGTATAATAATGCTTTGCGTGGTTTACTGGGAAAGCTTTCGGGAAAGTGGAAATTAGGTATCACAATCTTATACAAGGCCTACTTAACCTAACAACTTTGTCAAAAAACAAATTCTAACCAATACTTAACAAAACACAATTTCTATACAATAATCTGATTATTTTGCTATAGATATGGATTTTGGAGAGTTACCCTAACAGTAAAAAATGGTGGTCTAAAAAGGAGAACGTGATCCCACGTGGTCTTGCTTGGTCAAATGTTACAATGTTTGAGAAATCAGATTATGAAGAACTATTTGGACCGGTAAACACAAAAGTCAAAAACTTTACTTGACATAATTCATTTGTTTTTCCATCATGTTGTATGTGAACAATATTTATATTTTAACTTGATGTCAAATCCAAATGTGCCCCTAATTGCAAGTCCTGAAGAGATGAGTCATGCATGGTTTAAGGATAGTGTTGAGTTTATTAAAGGCTTGGATGCTCAAGACAGTACATTTCTTCAAGATGACCAATGTAGAGAAAAAAGTATGGAACAACATAACGGAATGTGTGGTGACACTGAAGATGGTACTTTTGTTCATAGGGTTGTTGGAAAAATCTATCCTAAAATGAATCGAATGTCAGTTGATGATGGGGATGGTGTTTTGGATTCTCAGTCAGATGATGGGGATGGTGTTTTGGATTCACAAACAAAAGATGTTATTGAAGAAGCGTCAATGCTTCCAACCATGTCGTCAAATAGTCCACAAGCGGGAAATGTTGTAGTATCTGAATTTTTTTACGGAATTTGATGCTCTTAAAAAGGAAGTTTTGTTGATAAAGCAACGCAAAGATGATGAGTTTTATGAATTGACAAAAAGATTTTCAAAGTTAGAGACTTCCAAAACTTTTGTTAAGTTTAAAAAATTACTTACAAATGATTTGTGTACCGAAAATGAATCAAGCGATTGCAACCCAAAAAAGTCTGATGGTGGCGTGTCTATTGAAGAGAAGCCAAACTTTTCTTCCCATCATAATGATAGTTCAAATCATATTGGTGGTGTGTCTAGTGAGGCAAAGGTTAGCATGCTTCACCCTCTTTTGATTTTATTGTATAGCAGGCTTGTTCCTGAAATGTTTTACTTGTAAATAATAAATTAATAGACCAAACATTAACTGGTTTAATTAAATAGCAGGCATCATCCTCTTCTGCTCATCTTGGAAATGACGAAGATGTGTCTCATTTAGCCGATAACATGGAAATTGATGGTCCAAATGCAAAGGATCTTTATAGTAATTCTCAGCATCATTTGCACCTTCTAATCAAAGGTTTAGGCACTAAAATAGAAAATCCGAGTATTGATTCAGTTTTGGTTATACCTCCTAAAGTTGATGATCCTATGTTACGTACCATTAAACCAAAAGATGACTTTAATGAAGCTGATGTATGTACTTATACCTTATCTTTGATAATTTATTACTACTGACAAAATTCTTCTACTGATCTTTTCCTTGTATCTAAATTTTGACAGGTGGATAGTTATGATGATGACTACATGTCAATGTTCAACGATGAAGAGCAACCTGCCAAATCATCGTTAAATGATCTGAAGTTGCAACAAGAACCCGATATAATTGATGTCAAAGATGGGATTTTAGAACAACAAGCAAATGTTGATAAAAGAAAAACAACTGTTATTCAAGAAACTGTTTGGGTTAAAGTTGAAGAGCAACCTAGTTTAGGGAGAGGTTTAGGCACCCTTAAATTTAAGAAGAAGAATTGTGAACGCGCTTTAAGACCAAACTATGTTTTAAGGTCTGATAAAATAAGAAAGAAGAAGATGGCTATGTCTGTGAAATCAACCCCCGTTCCCACAAAAAGAAAGACAAGGTTAAACAAAACAGAAGACATTGTGTTGCCTTATGATTTAGAGGTACATTACTTGTTATTATCAATTTTAATTCAATATATTATATTTTAGTATATTACTCATTTGTCCAATTGATTACAGGATATCTCCAGACAGCCACAAATTCGGTGAATAAATCATATAATGACACATGACCCGTTTATTGAGGTTTGGCGCAATTTCTTAGTTAATTTATAATTTATAAATTTAGTATTATTTAAAATCAAATTTTTATAATTTTTTTTAACTAGAATCTGTCAAGACCAGATGGTTGCAAAAGTGACAAGGTTACAGTTCCTGTGTATATGTCTGCGTTTATAAACAACAAAGATCTTCCAGAGTATCATTTCCTTGGGGCAAACGAGACATTGTTATAGGTCGATATTTTTGGTTAAGTTTATCTTGTCTTAAAATTGGTAAATCGGGCTGGTTGACTGACCAAGTAAGTACCTATAGATTGCCTAATTTAAAATTGATCATAATTCATTTCAATTCTTAATTAAATTTTAATTTCCATTCACAACACCTTGATGTATGGATTGATCTAATGTGGTCTCTAAGACCACCCGAAGCAGATTGGGCGATTGTAAGCCCTCATTTCTCAACATGCATCTTAAATGGGATGATGTAAGACTATTTTTCAAACGGCCATATGTATCCCCTGCCCTGGATAGCCGTTGAGAAGGTTTGTTCCGCCCAAACTTTTTATTATGTCAAATTAAATTGTTTGTTAATTTGTTATTAATTGTTCCTTAATTATAAATCAGGAGTATTTTTTGGTTAATGAACCGAAACAACATTGGTATCATACCCAGCTTGAAATACGTACTGGAGTTGTTACATTTTATGATTCACTTGGTTGGGCTGGTGGAAGTAGAAGGCGTTGGTGAAGATGAATGAAGAAGGTATTGCCAGAGAAACTCACTGGTTCTAAGTGCAAGGAGCGGCTTCTCTCTCAAGAGCAATGATACCATAATTATTTATTATCTTACTTCACACATCTAAAAACCAAATGAATCTCGCCGGTTCTAAAAGAATCAAAGCGAGCATCCTGATGATATACTTAATCATTCCTCCGACCCCAACCATTGATAATAATATATAATGAGGGTCGGAGGAATGCTTCCAAATATAGCTTCAGGATATTTGCCCTAATGATTTCTGAACCGGCGAAATTCGTTGTTCGTGAGACGTGTTAATAAGGATAATAAATAATTATGGCATAACTGTCTCGACTGTGATACATCTACGGTGCATTTTTAGAAAAAAGAAGTTGAGGCCAATATTGAGATGTGCGAAAAGATACAAATTTTCTTTTTTATATAAAATGTCACCTAAGGCAAACAATAATGGCAATATTAGCTCTATAATAGTCACCTTGAAAATCAAATTTATAATATTAGTAGAGGTACTATCTGGCGAAACCTGTTAACCCCGCACAAACAAAATCGGCATGACAAAGAGCTAAATAACTTAAACTCCAGTTTCTTTCACAACTAAAAATATAAACTGAATGGTTAAATCTGTAAAAGACACCGTAACCAATCGGAAGGATAAGGAGCCAAACACCAAAAGACACAATCCATCAACATAACCAACATCAACTTTAATCTAAGATCAGTGGTTTAAATGACTTGTGACAAAATGTTTGGCAATATTAAACAAAAACTTGCAAAAGAATTTTTTCATGTTGTTGACATTCTAAGACAATGTTGGTCTGTTAGTGGTTGAATGCACTACCTTTGTTATCAGATAAATTAAGTAGTTGACCGTGTATCCCAAAAATTAGAACATAAATAACCACATGAGTGCAAAGACCTTTAACCAAAGAGAGCACGAGAGGGTTACCTGTTGTTAGAGAATAGGGGTGGCAACGGTGGCATGAATAAGAGGAGATGTGGTAGCCGAAAAGTTGAGAGTGAGATCTTCGATGATAATATTCTAACATAAAACTGAAAAATAATTCTAGCTCAGTACAGTGGCCTATTGAGCAAAAAGATAATTCTAGATCAGGACTTGCTATGAAATCAAACAAAAAAATTTAAACATTGTATGATCGTTACCTTTTGCACATCTTAAAAGAGTGCAGACATTTGTGTGTGTCCAACCACAGATATTGCCTTTACGTGCTATCTCAGAAGATCTAAATTCTAAGTCATTCCCTGCATTGTGAAATTACAAGTTTTAGACATCGTTATCGTTAATCAATCTTGCGACTATGAATATAAGGTGATTTTTACGCTATCAATCATACTAATGTAACCAAAACTCAACACATCCAACCTTTTAAGCAGAATATCAATTGGTTTGATCTCATAATTAGAATTCTTAAAATGGTTCAATAACAATAAAGTTTCTTAATACATATACATCAATGATAAGAATATAGACACTGTTGCATCCTCTGATATATTGTATTTTAACACAAGAAGCTCCACTTTTTAATAATTTTTGCTACGAATACAAATCTTGATTTACAAACCTGCACAAGGTGTTTGACATAGTTCAAGATTTGAGCCCATAACATACCTGAGATTTGTTTAAAGAATGGTTAGTTCAAAGATATGAGCCCATAGTTCAACGATGGGGGCGAGTAAAAAATCAAGAAACATACAGTAACCAAAAAAGTGGTATTTTAGACCTCATAAACATGAAAATGCACTCACAAATACATTTACATTTACACTCACAAGAACTTGGCTCTAAGTCAGTATTTTTACTAAACCACTTATACCATAAAAAATCAACATTTCTAACCACCATTCTATTACAACCCGTAATTTTCATCAATGTAATTATCCATCTATTAAATTAGATGCACTGTAATATCCATCTATTAAATTAGATGTACTTTATATACCACCTTTTTACAAGGAAATTTTTTGCTTTATCTCATTATGCAACGTAACTTGCATCTCTAAAGTAAACGAGCTCACGCAACCTACCAATGCCATCTCTATCTATGTTTATATCATATAAACATCCTAATATGTCAAGTCTATATCCTAATATCATTTTTACCAAGTACATTATCCATTTAACGTACTTTTCAAAACGTTATATCAAAACAAGCATTAAACGTTAACGTTTACATCAAAACCTTAATTATATGTAATGTCTACATGTAAAATGAATGTACAAGCCTTTAAAGCATGTGTACAAGTATCATAGCACCACATTTGAATATCTTTTCCCTCCTAAATCAAGTTACAACTTTCTAAAGCTCAAAGTACAAGTCAATAATACAAGAAAGTCAAACTAGGTCATTTTACCTCCAAATTCATTTTAGTTTCTTACTACCACTTTAACACAAGGTACAAGAACTTAATGCATGACTTCTAAATCCTAAACCTAATCCCTAAATCATTCTAAACTCTAATCTAAAACCCTAAACCCTAAACGAAACCCTAAAACCCTAATTTCACTTTAAACCTAAAACTAAACCCTAAACCTTAAAACTAAGCCCGAAACCTTAATCCTAAACCCTAAACCAACACAAATTAAAACCCTAAAACCCTAACCCGAAATCAAACCAACCCGTCACCCCTTTTTCTTTCATTTTGACCCATTTTTAAACCAAGCTAGCACCCTAACTCCTCAAGCAACTCCATGACATCACCACCATGTCACCAAGCAGCCTACCAAGCACCTACATCACCACCTTGGCCACCAAGTCTTGCTTTGTCACCTCCTTGTCACCCTTTTGTAGCCGAACCCTCACACACCCTCCACATCCTTCCACCATTCAATCCTACTCTTCTAGCTCTCAAGACTTATCATACTAGCTCTCATGAATCACCTAAGATAGATTTGACACTAATCAAACATCAAAAACTTGGGCACTAAGCCATTCGAGCCCTATAAATAGCCGAACACCCCCATTCATTCAAATCACACCTCAAAAACTTATCACCACTCAAATGGAGTTCTAAATCAGACCAAGAAAGATCAAGTGAAGTCCCTAAGCTCAGAATAGAAGCCAAGAATCAAGAGAAAAGAACCCTTGAAGTCGTTACTAGGCGTACGAACCAGAAAACCCCATTTTGACCCATTTTAGTTCAAGTAGGCTCAAAATCTTGTTTAATAAGCTTATAATCTGTATTAAAATGTTCATAATACTCTTAAGATCATATATAAACTCTTGTTTGAAGCCTTGAATCCTCAAACCCATGCATTTTTTATTAAAACCCTAAAAATGACCCGTTTTGATTTTCTAGCTAACGAATCCTTTTTCTAAACTTTTGTTACGTTAGAACATCTTATTTTTTTCTTATTCTAATAAGCTATAACCTGCAAATATCATTTGGAACCCTAAAATAAGCTTGCATGGCTTTTTGGACTTGTTTTGCAAATGTTTTCATGCATAGGGGTATATATCGTAACTTTTTGAAATTTATAACTAAAGGGGCTGAAAATGTCACTATTCCAAAGTTATAACTATAAGGACCTATTTTTCCAAGTTCTAAAGTTAAAGGTTTAAATTATATATACTTTATATATGAAGGACTAAACTTGTAAAAGTTTATAAACCAAAGGTAAATGTTGCCATTTTTGCAAACTTAAAAATATAAAATATAATATTTTTATATAAATTATAAAAATATATATTAATATTATAAAACAATTACGTTATATATTTAATTTATCATCGACTAACTTTTGAAGAAACTTAAAATCTTATCGTATCACGTTACTAGGGTGCTTCATGTGAGGAGATTCAATTGGGTATACGTTTTGACGAGTTTGCTAGATTTACGATTCAAAGTGTCCTAGCTCCTCAAACGTTTACTACATGACCTTTGAATTATGATGGCCCGAACAGTGAAACAATATTTCTATAAATTAATAAATCAAAGTTAAACTTTATAAAGTTTTGAAACATAAACCATCACGCTAAGACTTGACATATTACCCCAGGTTTCGTGACGAAGCCGTTACTTTCACTTGATATACTTTTGCCATCAATCAGATTTCCCCTGTTAAGGTGAGTTCATAGCCTCGCATTTTAAATCTTCTAATGTTTTCATAAACCCAAGAGGGGGATACATGATATAAACCATAAATACAAGTATTTTTCCAACTGTATGCTATCCTGATATATTATTGCCTAAGTCCTTACTTTTGCCATTAAGACCCTACTATCAGGAACCGTTAATTACTTTTCGAAGTAAGCGCGAATGCTGTGAATAGATCTATTTGGGACTGAGCTTCCCCGTTGGTGTACTTATACTTTCTGGTAACCAAATGTACTTCATTTGAAACACTATGCGGGTCTTTGGCAAAGGCACCCGTTGAGGTAATTTATTGTGATTATTGATTATCTCAAGGTCTCGGTGCATGAGCTTCGGGCAATAATACTGTTTTCTATAATAATTATACTCATTGCAATTATTACACTTATGGGTGTATAACAACGTAACCCACTATTGAACTTGTATTCAAACTGTTTACCATAAACCTATGAATATCACTCAACCATTGTGTTGACCTTTTTAGCATGTTTATCTCAGGTATTTGAGCAACTTATGGCATGGAGTGGCACGAACTTGAAGATGGCTAAATTATTATCATTCAAACTTTATGTTTTCATGTAGATTTTGGGACCTCTGTTTGTAAAAACTCTGATGAAATAATGAATGATAACTTATCTTTTAAAAACGTCTCTTTTGAGTCGTTTTCTATGATTATGACTGTTGTACTATGAAATAATACCCCAGATTAGCTTCCGCTGCTATATGTCAAAAATGGGGGTGTTATAGATTGGTATCAAGAGCCAGAGTTAAATACAACAAGGTTGAAACCTTAACTATAACTACTTTTCTTTTTCCATCCAAGAAAGTCCTCCGTGCTACTACATCTTCTGAAATAGTATGTAAAGTACATAACTATTATACTACTATATAAATAACTTATGTTATTTACTATTGGGTTGTTAACAGAGCGATGTCTTCTCCCAGCCACCATACTTCTAATATTGAGAATGCTTTTTCCTCTAATTTTCCAGACTATATCCTGGCTTCCCCAGACTATGTCCCAACTTCACCAGGAAATACTTATTCTAGCTCTTCAAATAAATTATTTGGTTTAGTTCCAATAGCTTCACCAACTCTTTCACTTTTTCATGATGACCCCTATATGAAGGTCATGCATGCATACTATGCTAAAGAATCACTTATCCCACCACCAACTATTGTGCCTCCATCTTCAATGCTATCTCCAATGTTTAATCCTCAAGAATTCTTTCTTCCTGAGTAATTATTGCCACTTAAAAAATGAGGTCGTAACCGATCATCCTCCTCTACTTCTTCCCTACCTCAAGCATTTAAGATAGGAGAAAGCTCTCGTAAGACAAGTCTGGAACGTCACGAGGAGCAAATTAAGGAAATTTTGAATCACCTAGATGAACTCTCTCTCGACCGCATTGAGCACATAGAAGATAAAATAGAAGGTCTTGGAAATGGTCGGGTGATCATACCACAAGATTTTGACAATCTAGAAGCTGAACTCCGAGAGTCTCGTACTCAAATTGCTAAACTTCAAAGAAAGTAAATGGGAAATAACAGCAAGATTGCTCTGGCTCGCTTCAGGATTGCTAATCTAGAACAAATTCTGACAGCTTATTTTAGCAGCTTTTTCAAGCTTATTTGGGCTTATTTCGTGCTTATTTGGTCCTGATTCGCTGCAGTGCTTATTTTGATTTTTTCATGTGCTTCTGATTTTCAGCTTCTTTTCGTGAGCTTAATTTGAGTCAAATCTGCTTATTTTTGGTCAAACAGTGAAAACAGCTTATTTTTACTTATTTTGCTAATCTCAGTTCTATTGAGATTGATTGCTTACGGTTTTATCGTAAGTGTCGTGGCAGAATTGGTACAAAATTTTCTTAATTCGTGCTTATTTTTGAAATTCAGCAAATTTTAATGTCAAAATCAGTAAAAGTTGTTACAATAATCAATTTCAGTAACTTTGACTGGTCAAACTCGATAGTCAACAGTCAACACGTTTTTTGAAAAACGCATTTTGTGTACAAGTGTTTTAGATCTGAGTTTTCACCGAGTTTAAAAACAAGAACATCTCATAACAGTTGATCTCAGATTTTTTCTTGTGTGTTTTCTTTAATAAGATTCAAAGATCTCAAAGATTTTTAACACTAAAGAATTATCATCACAGATCTTGTACCAATCTTGGATACACAATCAAGAATCACAATCTCGGAATCAAGTAACAAGATAAAGATCAAACAAAACACTTATTCTAAACCAAACTCGGTCTTAAACTCGGATCTGACCAAACTCGGATCATATATCATTGTCGATTCATACTCGGTAAACACAAATTCGGAAACAAGAAACAAGAAACGTAAAAGAAAATCAAAACTCGGAAGAAACAACTTTTTAAAATCGACAAGAATAAATGATATCATAGATCTCAGAGTGTGTGTCTTATTTTGAGCTTATTCTGTTCAAATCTGCTTATTTCATGTGCTTTTTCGGTCCTGATTTGCTGTGCTTATTCTGGTTAAGTTCGAGTTGCTTATTCTGTCTTTTTTAGCTTTTTCTGATTTTCGTGTGCTTATTGAGTCAAATCAGCTTATTTGAGCTTATTTTGTGCTTATTGAGCTAATTTTAGTTGTGTTTTATGCAACTGAAATTGATTGCTTACGGTTATATCGTAAGTGTCGTGGCAACATTTGTACAAAATTAGCTTAATTCGTGCTTATTTTGATATTCAACAGATTTTTAAATCAAAATTCAGTAAAAGTTGTTTCATTTTTCAAATTCGGAAGTTAAAAGTTGTTACAAAAGTCAAATTCAGTAAAAAGTTTGTTTCAACAACTTTAACTGGTCAAACTCGGATCTGTAACTGATATTATAAAATTTGACTTTTGGTCAAAGTTCATTACTGGATTTTAAAGAAAAAGAAGAAGTGCAGAAGATAAGCTTTTGATCTCAGATTTTTTTCTTGGTTTGTGTTTATCTAAAAGATCTAATCACATTTCGAAACAATATCATCACTGATGTGTCTCGGAAACCAAACTCAATAATCAAACTCAGAATCCATTTTCAACAAAGGATCTCAAACTCGGAAACAATCAACTTCTCGGAAACAAGCTCAGAACAAACCAAAGATCTTAGATTTATAATCATCACAGATTTATTCTCGAATTCAAACTCGGAAAGTCAATATTCTTCAGGAAATAGATCTCAGTCTCTTTTTGTGTTTGCTCAATAAAGTTCTTGATTTTTAGAACTCAAACACACGAAAAACTCATCACTGATCCAAAATAAACTCGAACACTAAACTCGTAATCAAACTTGGAAAAGATAAATTCGATCTCAATTTTTCTTGTGTTTATAAGATTCATAGATCTCAAGATCTTTAACACAAGTTCCATCATCACAGGTCCAAAACCTTTCTCAAAAATCAAAATTAGAACAGATCTAAGTTTTTGGTAAAAAGATAGAACAAGAATCCTCTCACCATCTTTCTGTTTCGAGTTTAACACAACAACAACAAACTCGAAACTGAATCAGCAACAACGATGATCTCAGATCTTCTCTTTTCGTGTCTTACATTGAAGATATGATCTCTAATAGATCAAAAACACAAGAGAAATCGAAACAAAGAACGAAAAATAACACTCTTGCTATTTGGCTTTCTTTTTAACGTTTTCGAAAATAAAACAAAGATCGAATGTTGAAGACTTAACCTTCTTGTTTTATTTTCGAAAACGTTAAAAAGAAAGCCAAATAGCAAGAGTGTTATTTTTCGTTCTTTGTTTCGATTGCCAAGAAAAACAAGTCATCAAACAAAAATCACGACAAAAGTATTCAAAATCATAAACCTACCTTTGTTTGTGGCTTTGTTTCTTGTGATTGATAGATCAAAAGTGTTCTTGGTTGTATGACTAAAAGAGATATAAGAGGCAGAGATTATATCAAGTGAGTGAGTTTTATCAAAGAAAAAAGAGTGGTGTATATTTTTTAGGATATGTTGAGTGTGTTTGTATTTGTGTGTGACTGAGATTTAGAGAAAGAAAAAGAGGCGTGTATATTGTGTATGAAGTAGGGTTAGGTTTTCAAGTGTGTGAGAGTTAGAGTCTTATATATCAATTGCTAGGGTTGTATGATTGGGCCTATTTCATTTGTTCCTACCGAAAGCTTGAAAATTTATTAGGTTGGTGATATCTAAGTGTATTTGGGCTGCATTTGTTTTTATTTTGGCAGAATTTTTGATCAACTCTTGAACACTAAAATGTTTTAGTGTAAAATGATTTATAAGAAGTCTAGTGTGCTTAATTGGTATAATGTGTAGATCACTTTTTTCATTGCGGGTTTATTTTTCGAGCATTGATTGATATTTTGAGTTGTATTTTTGGTTTGTGTTGGATAATTTGGATTGACTTTTTGGGTTTGTGTTGAAAATTTTCTTGGGTTCGTCGTGATTAATAGAGAAAATGGGATCAAACGAGGAAATAGTTCAATTACTTCAAAAGACACAAACGATTTTCAAACAAACACAACGTGACAAAGAGGAAAAATATCTTAATGATATTATTCAGTTACAAGATAAAATCAAAGATCTTGAAAACGTTGTTTGTAAAATGGGCAGATCAACTGACACACTTCGGTTGCTTACAAATGAACAAAAAGCTTTTCGGGATAACTTACGTAAGTCGGGTGTGGGATATAACGGTTCTTGTGTTCTTTCACAAGCTTATGCTAAAATTCCTAAGTTGTATCGTGCTTCTGAACTTTGTGATAAAAATGAACAACTGCATGTGTTTGATTCTGAGGAAACTCTTGAGGATGCTGAAAAGAGTCAATTAAAAATGAATGAGTTTCAAAAAGATGAAAAAATTCAAGAGTTAAAGATTCAACCAATCGATTACGAAAAGTTGAACAAACTTTATAAAGAGTTTGTTCCTCAAAAACAGCTTTCTGAGCCTTCTGTTAAGCAAACATGTTATTCACCTTATTATATTCCCTTTGTTAAGATTCTGGAAACAAAAACCATGTCGAGTGAGTTACCTTTGATCAACGAATTATTCAATATAAAAGTTGGAGTTGAAAAGCTGTCTCTGTTAATACACCAGAACAGTAAAAGAGAAAGCATTTTTTACACATCAAAGGCAGAGATAGAACGTAATGATTTTTGTCGAGAAAAAGTCAAACCACTTCTTAATGAATTACAGGTTTACTTTGATGACTTTCAGAATCTATTTCAAAGGGATATAAAAGAAATGAAAGATGCGTTTGAGCAAAATGATGTCTATCTTGATGAAATTGAGAATCAAAATGATTTGTTGAAAGATCAACTTTTGGAAGCATCCTTAACTGAAGATATCAAGAATCTTGTCATAACTTCTTGTGTGGAAATAAGGAATAAGGATTTACATGATGAAATTGAAAGAATTTCAAAAGAGTCAAAAGATGTTTCAAATGAGAGTAAAACAGTTGATACGGCTTGTAATGATGCATTTGAAGTCAAACAGGAATTGTCAAAAAGAATTGTTGAATTGGAAAAAGATTTGTCAAAATCTGAGGCAAAGAGTATTGCTTTTGAAATCGCACTTCAACACAAGTCTCGAGAAAATAATTCTTTGAAAACAGTGCAAAAAGAAAATGAGAATTTTATGGCATCATTACAACTCGAAAATGCTCATTTGAAACAGACTTATAAAGATTTGTTTGAGTCGGTTCAAAGGTCAAAAGTTGAGACACATCAATGTGATGAAGCCAAAGTTAAGGACGATTTTGATGAGATTGAAACGAGAAACATTGAGTTGGAATATCGTGTGGCGTCATTAATTAAGGAGAATGAACATTTGAAGTTGACTTACAAAAACTTGTTTGATTCAATCAAAAAGTCGCGGGTCCAAACAAAAACTTCAAATGTAACACAAGACGAGGCAGAAAATCTGAAGTCTCAATTGTTTGAATTTGCTGAAACTAAGTTCAAAAACATTCTCGAAAAAATTGAATTTTTCAAAAAGAAGCAGTTGGATATTTCTGAACTTAACATGGAATCGGGGGAGAATGTTTGTGATAATGCCAAATGTGAGTTTCTAACAAAGTTTGTCGAGCTTGAAAAGGTTTTAACTCAACAAACAAAAGATTTTAATGACGTCAAGCTTGAATTGTCGAACAGAACAGCTAAATTTGAGGCGTATTTTGAAAAACTTGAAAAAACGAAAGTTGTTCTTGAACGACAATTGGCTCGTAAGGTTGATGATTCTAAAGCTGAAAAGGATCAATTTTTGAAAGAAATTAATCATTTGAGAACTCAATTGGAAAATCTGAAAGGAAAGTCTGTGCAAACTAAGTTTGATAAACATTCAATTTTGGGAAAACCACCAGCTGATAAATTGTTGATAAACTCTCAAATTTCAAAATCATGGTTTACTCCCAAAGTTGATGTGCAAAAGAGTTTGTCAAAACCAGTCACTACACAGTCTTTGCCTAAAAATGAAAAAGATCAGCTTTTAAAACGAATTGCATATTTGGAATCAAAATTGGCATCTCAAGATATTCGTTCTTGTCAAAAAGAATATCATGAGTTGAGGACTTCATATAATGCTTTAAAAGTGAAGTTTGATTCTCTTAATCGGCAAAAATGGAACATCAATGTTTCAAAATCTTCAAAACCTAAAGAAAGTGTTTCGGAAAAGGTTCACACGGGTGAATCTTCAAAACCGTTTTCACGAAGGGTTTCTCAGTTTACAACCTATTCTTTACAAAAAGATAGGAAGTTTTCTAAGAAATCTCAAAGTTTTGAAACATTTTCTCCTCATAAGGGTTTTAAGACAAGAGCTTCAAATGAAAATAATCAATCTTTTGAAACATCACACTCGTGTTTTACACCGGTAAAACAAGTGTGGAGCCCAATTAAGGAATCTCAAACTTTTGAAGCATCTTCTTCTCAAAAGAGTTTTAAGACAAGTACTTTCAAAGGAAAGAATCACGTTTTTGTTACTCCACACTCTCGTTTTACACCGGTAAAACAAGTGTGGAGGCCAAAGCAAAGTCATTCGAAATCTTTCAAATATTCCAAATCAGAAATGCTTTCGATGCAAAACAAGAATGACTTTGCTTCAACCATCAACAAGAAAGGAAGAGTTTCAAACGAAACAAATTTTCAGGATGTTTCATCAAATGACATTAACAAATGGAAATCTTCTTCGTCAACAAGATTTAAAACTCCATTTGAAACACCGAGTTTCAAAAATCAATGGAATATCAAGAGGAATTTTAAATCTCCGTTGATTCCACGAGAGCTGTTTTCAAATGAAACACCGGTTTCAAGCCCTCGTTGGAACTCAACATCTTTACATCGACTTGACACAACTTTCAATTGGTTTTCAAAATTTGGTAAACCCGTTAGCACCGTGCTTAAATGGGTTCCAAAAGTTGTTGTCTAAATTCGATGTCAATGGTTTGTAATCATATATCAGATTGCAACCCGTGCTTTAAATAAAAGGAAAATGTACGTTTCAGTGCATTTATCCTTAACAACGAAAAGAGAAATCTTTTCGGTCTTGAGCTATTCAAATAAAACATTCAAAGTTTTGTAGCTCAAGTCAATGGTTTGTAATCATATATCAGATTGCAACCCGTGCTTTAAATAAAAGGAAAATGTATGTTTCAGTGCATTTATCCTTAACAACGAAAAGAGAAATATTTTCGGTCTTGAGCTATTCAAATAAAATATTCAAAGTTTTGTAGCTCAAGTCAATGGTTTGAAATCAAATGTCGGATTTCAACCCGGTCTTCAAATAAAAGGGAAGTGTACGTTTCAGTGCGCTTTACCTTAAAAAGAAGAGAAATCTTCTTGTTTTGAGCAAAAATTATTCAATTTTTTCAAAAAAAAAATATTTTCAAAAGTTTGCTCATCAAAATGGCTTGTTATTACATTTCAGATAACAACCCGGTTTTCAAATAAAAGAAAAGTGTACGAGTCAGTGCGCTTTATCTTTAAAAGAAGAGAAATCTTCTTTGTCCCGAGCAATTTTTTATCAACATCTTTTCAAAAAGTGTGCTCGGGACATACGACTTCTAAGTAAATGACAGCTTAGGACTCGTTCTTCAAATAAAGGAAAGTGTACATTTTTGTACATTTATCCTCACAACCGGAAGCTTACAACTTATCGGACTTGAGCTATTTCATTAAAGATATTCCATATCTTGAGCTCAAGTAAAATGATATTCCAAAGTTTGAACACAAATTTTCAAGAGTTATTCAAAAGGGATTTTCAAAATCTTTCAACTTGTGTTCAACACTCCCTTTCTCGGTTAATCATTTGTTATATTTTTGAGAGGGAGTATAAAAGAAAAAAGTTTTGAACAAATGAATAATAATTGATTCAAAAGAAGTTGTGGTCAAGTATGTTTATATCGATAAGCGTGCAAATGGTGAAGACTGTGTCCGGTTACGACTGTTTCCTAAAATTAACAGGATGAGGAGTGAGCAATCTACTGACCATACGTTTTAGATATTTATATACTTTGATGCAACTATTTTTCAAATTTGTTTAGAACATTCAAAAAGGTTCCAAATCATAATCATGCTATATCCGTTTTCTCCCATGTGTTTTCAAATTCTCATATAGCTATTTTAATCCATTGATATCAAAAATATCATTTGGTATGCTATTTTTGAGGGGGAGAAAATTAGATTAAAATGTGATCAAGAAAGATAAATGCTTAAGTGTGTGGAATATCAAAGTGATCTAAAAGACTCAAAGTGCAATCAACTCTTTCCTCCATGGGCAAAATAATTTGAAATGAAATAATTTTGAATATCGATGCACGTGTGTAGGGGGAGTATTTCTCAAAAGTGAAACTTTCAAAGTATTAAATGTTTTGATTTATATCAAACACTTTGATTGATTTTCAAATGGTTTTATGGTTTCGATCTTAATACCCATCAACCAACTACCTCACAATGATCAAAGAAGAAATGAGGTGGTAAGGCTAGGTATTATCTTATGATCCAACCAGCACCGGAGGGATCTACCCAGGGACATTTCATAGATTGAATAGAAGTCCTTAGGTATGATGGAGTAGAATGTGAATGGGAATAATGTTAACTAAGGCGTGAGTTATCATCGGAACAATCACAACAAGATGATAATGAGGACGCGTTGGTTTAACATTGAAGGGGTTGAAGAATGAAAAAGAAATATATGGATAAAGGGTGAAAAGAAAGAAGCCCTCCACAAACTTTAGGCAGAAACCTGGTCAATACATAATCTATCGAATATCACAAAGATGATATTTGGTATTGAAGAAAGACATCATGGACTCAGTGATGCAATGCACAACCCTTCCCAGCCACTCAAGATTCTCTCAAAAGAATTTTTGTTTCATTGTCACGGAGATTAAATGCATAATCTATTGACATCTCACTTTGAGATTGTTGATGTTGAAAAGGTGGCAGTCTGTTCCAGCCTCCGATCATTAAAACCAAAAAGCACTTATTGAGTCTAGAGCCAAAAGAGATCAATTCATAAATCTCACATAAGACACAAAAGTACATTTATATTAAACTTCAAAGATACAAAAAGTACAAGAGTCGCTTATATGTCTATGTGATATTGCATGTCTTAGTGACATTGTCGGAACATTCAAGAGTGATACTTAAATTAAGTATTTCACAATGATTGAATGGAAATCCTACCAGTGCTAACATCAAGCCAACGCTGAACGTATGTCACTAATTTGAAAATGATTTTTTAATGATTCAATTAGTGTTAACTAGCAATCTAAGTGATCTAGTAGTTATCGTGTTTTTTCGAAATTTGTTTTTGAAAAACACAAACAACATTTCCTTGATTTATTCAAGTGATGTGTTGGATTACCAAGGTTACTTATGATGTCACAATATTGATAAGGGGAGATTGTTGGAATTAAAGTTAGTAGTTGACTCTCATGCTTCACACTATGAGTTGTGTATGAGCGTGAGACATGTGATGGTTATGACGCAGAAAGATCCATGATCAGTATGTAAATCCCCTGTATACAAATGAAGAGTTAGAGAGAGTTCGCGCGCTCTGAGACTGTCTATACTGTACTCACATAGAACTGATGCTTTTGATTGCAGAGAGACAGATTGCTGTGTGTCAACAGGAATTCGCGTGTGTTATGGCGTTATCCGCCTCAATACGCCTCTAGTTCTCAGAAATGCACTACTGTCTAAGTTATCTACATAACAGTGAGCTCCTTCTCAATGATCAAAGTAGGATTTTCTAAGGTGGTAAGGTTAGGTATTTCCCTTGATCAACCAGAACGGAGGGATCTACCCAATGGACATTCCATAGATAGAATATAGGTCCTTTAGGTATGAATAAAGTAGAATGTGAATGGGAATAATGTTAACTAAGCATGAGTTATCATCAGAACAATCACAACAAGATGATAATGAGGACGCTTTTGTTTAACATTGAAGGGGTTGAAGATGATAAAGAACTAATGAAGCTATTGAGATCTATAAATCCCAGGCCGCCCTACGATAAAAAGATGTTAAGAAGTCTTCGGTCCTCTAGATACACTCTCAGTCGTGATGGTGTGTTGCAGATGAATGGTGCTGTCACAAACTGTGTCATAGGGATGTAATATCGATATTCACAAATGATGATATTTGGTATTGAAAAGACATATGGACCGAGTGATGCAATGCAAAACCTTCCCAGCCACTCTTGATTCTCTACAAAAGAATTTTGTTTCATTGTCAGGAGATTAAATTGCATAATCTATGACATCTCACTCTGAGATTGTTGATATTAAAAAGGTGGCAGTCTGCTCCAGCCTTCGATCACTAAACCAAAAAGCACTTATTTGAGTCTAGTGAGACTACTCTATTAGAGAATATGAATAAAGCCATTAGTATCATCTTACATAGAGTCCTCAAATAAAGTCACAGTGCTCGCTCTTTCTACATAATCTCTCTTACTAGAAGATCTACAACTAGAAAAGAGCATGTGATGATAGTTTCTGCGTTTTAGGTGTTAAGTGATTGTAGTGACTGAGGGCAAGGTTCCGCGCTAGGAGAATCTTAGGTAGACCAGGATAGAGATCACTCTTTGTGTAAGACAGAAGTACTTATCCATCTGTGATGGAATAAGTAATTCACACCTTGAGTGATCTCCTGTGAAATTTCACTTATCGAGTGCTAAACATCAAGCCAATGCTGAACGTTGGTCATAATTTGAAAATAATTGTTTAATGATTCAATTAGTGTAACTAGTAATCTAAGTCGATCTAGTTGTTATCGTGTTTTTTCGAAAATTTGTTTTCAAATAACACAAAAATCATTTCTGATTTATCAAGTGTAGTGTTGGAATTACCTAGGGTTACTTATGATGTCACCATAATTGTTAAGGGAGATTGTTGGAATTGAAGTTTGTAGTTGTCTCTCATGTACTTAGACCACAACTCCACACATGACTTTCACTATCTGAGTATTCAGGCGTAACCAAGATTATGATATGTTTGATGATCATCAAATGCAATCAGGGGAGAGAAGTGTTCAAGCTGGATATTTCGATTGGGTGCAAACATTTAGGGGGAAGAAAAATGTTGTATGTGTATACGAATAGTTTGTTTATTTGGGGGGAAGCAATTTGGGGAAGAACATCAACAACGTCTCTGCCTTTTAGAAACAAAACACGTCTCGTAATTCATTCCTTCATATTTCATACACAAAGTTTAAAGATACACTTCCACAACTCTGATAAATCAAAGAACTTCCTCAATTCATCAAGTTGTTGATCAAGATAAAGTTCTACTTGAGGAAGATTGTAAGATGTCAAGAAAGTATGAGTATGTTGGTTAGAAGCTTCAAAAGACAAATCAAGATGGATTCACGGTAAATAATGATGATATGAAAAGATCTCAAAGGCAAAGACGAAAGAAAATGGAAAGATCAAGATCAAGATCATAAGAGCATGATTGGAACAAGACCACTATTGCACAACAAGACTCAATACAAACAAGCGTTAAAGTTCAAAGATCAAAGTCACAAGAGAGATCTCAATAAAAGTTTAAAGATCAAAGTCACAAGAGAGATGATCATCCTTTAGGGGGAGATTGTTACGAATAAGGAAATGATGATCATTAATGCAATCAAAGAGAGATCTCAATGATCGTCCCTTGGGGGAAGATTGTTAGGATTGATAAAAGTGAGGATCTTATTGAGATAAATGTCTTGTAATAAATAATGAAATATTATTATGTAATAGGTTAGGTAGATGGTAAATAGTCAAAGACTATAAGTCAAATGGGCTAAATTGTAAATGTCTAGAAGACAAGGGCTCCATGGTCATTCATTGTAAAAGGGTATAAATACCCCTCCACTACCTCATTTGTGAGGTGTATTTCTAAGTGTCTTCCAAGTTTCTTACTTGATCATATGGAGGAATTACATCATACGAGCTTGTCTCAGCAAGCTTTTCATCTTCATCTTTTGCTAGTAGTCTCACTTGCTCGGTAACTTTTTTAGTCAGCTTCACCAGTGTAGGTAAAAGCTTTGAAGCATTCAGTGGAAGTCCAGCCCTATCAACCATCCAGGGTTTTTTAAGTGATCCATTCGCCTGTACTGCCTTCACTCCAGCCGTTATCAACTCGTTCAGTCTAGCCTTAGCTTCTTCCATCTCAATACTTGCATTATCAAGTCCATCTAACATTGACGAGTCCTTGCTAACAAGTGAAACCAGAATTTGTGTTAATTGTCCTTCCAAGTCTAGGAGCCCCTTGGCAAATGCAGCAGCTGACATCTGCACACGACCCTCATCGAAGCTGTAAATCTTAAGGTCGTGTCGGTATGTACTATGAAGGCGAAGCAGTCCGGTACCTTCACCTGGATACATATTGTTGCGGAAATATCGGCCAAGTTCTTCAGCCTGTTTCCGACCAGCATGTGTAAGAACGCCTCCATATTTAAGAACCATGAGCGCTTCTATGGGCCGTTCTTCTTCAGTATCACCTTTTGCAACTTTAACCCACTTAAGTGGCTTAAGTTGAACCTTGCGATAAATGCCAGAGAAATGGCCACCCTCCTCAAGAACTGCTTTAACTTGGCGAAGCTTTTCTGCATGTTCAATGTCTTCTGCTTCGCTATCACTTCCAGGACCAGGTCGAGTACGAGGTACCAATATCTGTGTAGCATCTAACAAGTCCTGCAACTGGACTGCACTTTTAAGTTTTGTCTCAGCTCTGGGTCTTCCCCCATTGTACTTTAGCATTAAGTTCAACAATTTTTCCTCAGTGACCTTCAACTTTACCTTTTGCTTTGGAGTTCTATCACCATGTCGAATAATAGCAATGACACAACGTAACTCCTCAAACTGTCCAAATGAGCCAATGATCCCACTTCCCTGACGTGTTAAACCCTCAGGCTGAGCTGCTTCATTCACCTTCCAAGGTAAAACTGGTGGAATCGTAGTTGAAAGATGGGGAGCTTTTGCATCTAGAAACATCTTCCTCAATACACAAGCAGCATCATCATAATATTTGTAGGAGTTTTTGACAAAGCTCCACCCATTAACATCACAGACATATGAGCGGCCTTCACAACGCAAGAGATCAAACCCACACACCCCTTGTCTAAATGCAATGCAAACTTCTCTTGCCATCTGCTTCTCATTTGGAGTAAGAAGCACCGGATACCTGACTTCTTTGCCATCTGGATTTCTCATAACTACACCATCAATAACAGGAGACTTTCTCGCCTCAGCATGTGCATATCATGGACCAACTGTATACACCTTAACATCTGTTCCTCCAGTTGGCATGAATTCCTCGTATATATAAGAACCCTCACGTCTCACTCTTCTGACCTCTAGATGAAACTCACTTGATCTGTTGCCAACCTTTCGAAAAAGTTCTTTCATACCACCCCCTGCTGCGTTGGGGTAGTATATCATTATTCTGTGATCATTACCATGAACAGGCTTCTCCACAAAAGGCTTCCAAAATCGCTGCCCATGAACCTTAACAAAATCTTCTTCCTCAACAAAATACTCCAACTCTTGGTATGGTTTGTCCCTATTTGGTATGGTATGGTTTCATTTGTGAGGTGTGTTTCTAAGTGTCTTCTAAGTTTCTTAATCTCATTCTATCTTTCTCTAATCCTCCTCCTCCATCTTTCTCTCTCTACTTTCTCTCTCTAGATTATCACTATATTGCTTATTGATCCTATATTCAAGACCTAACATAAAGGATCTGAAAAGCTTATAACTAAGTAAAATATAATTATTGAAATTATAATACTAAAACAAGTATTCACTTAGACATGAATTCAATTAGATTTGATGATAACATGAATTGGTGTGATGGTAGTTTTGACTTAAAAAGTGATTAGACTCCGAGGATCTTCAGTGTCTAACCGTAACAATTATCGCAAAGTGCCATGATGGTCTTCATGAACACCACCTCAAATTGTGCTATTAATCGCCATTAATGAATACGTAAATAATTTTACATTTATAGTCCAACAACACAAATGGTCATCTATGTGCTTGGACGATATTCGAATGAAATATTCTACCCCCAAATAGCCCCAATCCTCTTTATCCCTAGATTAAAGTTTCAACCACTCATAGACAAATGATCAAATACAAATGAAATTTATATTAAGTTGGTCTACAAGATTGCTTCAATCATTCATAAGTTATTTAGAATGGTAAAATCCCTAACAAATAAAGAAAACGTCAAAACATTCATTAAATCAAAATCCCCCCAAATGGGTTTTGAACAACCACAGTACCACACCAATAAATTATAATCCAATCACAAGTTTCATCTAGCCTAAGCAAATACAATAAACTACTCACTAATATTGAGTGAGTAAAAAACAAAAGCAATCAAAACAAAGGAAATCATAATCAAGTTCAAAAGTTTAGAATTAACCAATAAAAAGATAAGATGTTTGGATGGATTAGATTGTGCTCTTCTCATCTTCATGTGCTCCAAAAAGCCCCAAAATCGTTACAAATTGCCCATGGATCGATTTGTGTGTGAATGGTAAAGATAATGTCCAGAACTATAATTTTCGTGGGTTTTTATAGTTTGTGCAGAGGGCATACGGCTTTATGCTCTAAGTGTATGGTTGTATGCTACAGTCTCGACATATTAGGTGTTCTTGAGCATATGGCTTTACGTCCAAAACCGTACGGCTTTATGGTGCTTTCATAACTTGTTGTCATTGTAGCAAGCATACAACTTTATGCTTATGCGTGTATGGCTTTATGGTCTTTAACAAAAATCAAATCTTAAAATCTTTGACACCATCCATCTCCAATCCTCTTATTCGCATCAAATCATTGTACTAACCTTACAAAACAATTTTATAACATAATTTAGCACATACCCATTAAATAAGAACTAATATGAACCTAAATTATGGGTTATTGCCTCGTAAAATAACTATGATTTATACAATATCATCAGGTCTAGGGTATAGTGCTCTAAGGCTGATAGGTAAATGAAATGCAATAAAAAATAGATAGGTGGGTTTGCGTTTACCTGGAAACTATCCAACCTTTTTGTTTCTAGTTGTTTTAAGTGAGCCAAAGTAGTCGGTGTGGCTTGAATGAAGCTTTGCTTGCTTCCTTTTTTAACCCGGGGCCTTAGCCATTTGTCTAACCCAAACCCGTGGAGGTTGCTTTTTCAAGACCTTATCTTGAAACCCCCTGATATGGTTATCGAGCTTCTTGCTTTCTTAAGGAGGTTCATTTTTTGAAGTATGTTTTTTTCCTCAAGATGAGTGAGGTTTTCCACTTGGAGATGTCCAAAGTGGGTTTTTGTTGGTTCTGAAATTTAAAGGTGTTTATCGTCGGTCATTCTTGGTTAAGAAACTAGTGAAAGAAGAAAATAAAGTGGTGTCTAAAGGCTTTTTGTTTCGAAAAGTGTACATAATGCTCAAATTTTATGGTTGTTATATATCATGACTTTAACGGATGGCGCCATGTTCACGTATGGCATGTAAATTGTGTTTAAGAAAGGATTTTGGATGGTTGTGTTGCTTGGTTTCCCGTGTTGAACGACAAGGACCCGATGGTATGATAAGGATCATGAATCTTGGGTAACACTTGAACAAACCATCTTTGTAAATGTGTGAGAGTTACTATGAGTAATGGTTTGATGCTAAGTGAATTAACTTACTTGGTGAAGTTGTGAATGCTTTCTAATTATAGGGAAACATTAGGGTTTATAGATAAACCCTTTAGGGAGTGACCAACGGTTGTGGGGAAGCTACGCATTGAGGACAGGCGTGATCATTCTCCTTGACTCGTACAACTAAGGTGCTGTTTGTTTATTAAGAGACTTTGAATCTGAATCTGGTTCGCACATTTGAATCTGAATATTCGGTAGAAAAGTCTGAATCTGATTCCCATCTTAATTTGAATAAGTGGTTGAGAAGTCTGAATCTGAATGAAATAAAAATGTTTGTTTTGGTAAAAAATGGTAATATGTGTTTAAACAATAATTTTTACAATTTAATATAAAACCTTGCATTCGCACAAAAAACAAAATTTATAATATAATCAATTTAAAGTTAAAAGTATTTAAAAAAAATGCAATCTCATGTTTATTCGACAAAAATAAACGTGTTAGAGTTTAAATTGAACTTTTAAAACGATTAACTAAATGAGCCGCGTTAGAATTAAAATATATGAGTCCGAAACCGTTTCAATTTGAACAAAATATGAGTTGACACATATCATCTTGTACACTCTTTTTCTAACATAACATATATAATGATTCTATTTAATACTTTTAATACAAAAGACAAAGGTTAAACAAGAAAAAAAATCAAGAAATAAAAAAAAAACCAAAAAATAAAAATAAAATCATAACAAAGTAGAAAAAATAAAAACAAAAGAAGTAAGAAAAAAAGACATTAAGAGGTGTTAAGACACCCCTCCACATCTAGTTCAGTAAGAGGTTTGTGCCTCTTACTGCCTCTTAATGGCCAAAAAAAATAAACGCTCTTAACAGTGTTTGCCTCTTACTGCCTTTGAATGACATAAAAAAAACAAACAGTCTTAATGACCCAAATGTCTGACCGCGTCTGAATGAGTCAGATTAAGATGCTGTTTAGAGGCATTTCTTAAAAAACAAACACCACCTAAGTGCTGGTTGTGCACCTCACTGTTCAGGTGTCAGATGGTACATCCTTAACCGTTAGTGCCAATGAGGAGACAACGGTCCCCTACATGAGTAGTCATGCGTAGGGGATAAGTTACCAGGCCAAGTGTGGCTTGGGTTTGTAAGTGAGGCACCATCAGATGATTAGATGATGGGCTCTTGTGTTGGGCTTGATCTGAGCGTGTTAGTAATGGGCTTGGGCCATTAATATTGATACGCTATAACTTTGTTTTCTACAAAATTTTGTTTTATGAAAATGTTGGAATCACAAAATCAACAACCACCACTACCCCATTCATGTTCGATGCTTATGGTCACTGATGACATCACACATACAAATGAGGGTTGGGCAACGCTAACTCAAAACAATCATAATATTACGTCACAATTAACCAGTGCTATCAACAATCCATGTATCCAGGCGGGTCTACACATCATATGCCTGAATATCAACACACTCAAACAACTATCTCACTCATGTCCAACCATGCTCAAACTCCACAACAACATGTTTCCTCTATGGACTTGTTCAACACGTTAATGACTAGGGTACTAGACAAGAATGAGGGACACAACTACAAGACAATCAGAAATGACATGCTTGAACATCTTTGTGCTTTGGAGATTAAAAGGCGTCATTTTGTGAAATGGATTGAGAAATATCAACTCTTAGTGGGCTTGAAGATTCCCATTGCCATACGCGTGTAAGATGGAGTTGAAAATCTTATTCACATGTTTGGTAATTCGTAGCAGCGAAGACCAATGCTTGAAATAGCCTTATGGCCTCCCATCTGTTCAACGCACCTTAGCAGGACAAGCAGCTTTGTGGTTCAAGAACTTAGTGAAAAACAACATCATTGGATAAGAAGATCTCAAAGAGATATTCATTGAGAATTTCCAGCAAAGAATGGAGTATACTGGTGACTGTGTTAACTTACAGTTTATAAATAAAATCCAGGATGAACCTTTAATTGACTTCACTGAAAGGTTCAATGACGAAGCAAGCAAGATCCTAGGATTCAGGACGATAAAAAATTCTCAGCATTCATTGGCAACATACTCAAAGGGAATTTTTACAATAAGCTAACTCGTAAGCCCCTAAAGACATGACAAGAGCTACTTGATCGTTCCAGGGAGTTCACCAAGACAACCAAGGCAAATGTAGCAATAACTGACAATAAGAGCAATACCAACTACGGTAAGCAGCTCGTGGAAAGCTACTAGGCAAGACACGATGCCAAGCAAGGACCAAGTCAACAAAGGGAGAGACGTCATCGTGATCCCAAGATTGAGGCATAAGAGTTCCTCATGAAAACTCTATCAAAAACTCTTGCTGATATCTTAGCCATTGAAAGGGAAATCACGGACAAATGGCAAGACCCTCCACCCTCAAAAGATGAAAGTAAAAGAAACAACAAAGAGTATTACAAGTTACATAATGATCATGGGCATGATAAAAATCAATGCATGAAACTAAAGAATGAAATTGAAAATGCAATTCAAGCCTGAGAACTCGAACATCTATGCCAGCAAGGAGAAAAACACACAAGTATGCTGAGCACATGCTTAATGTCGTCACAACTCAAAATATGAGCACATGCTGGTCGGTGCCATAAGTCAATAACGCAGCCTTATGACACCAACACCGTAGAAACTAGAAACTAAGTCCAAAGTGTAAGAGAAATATGAGAAGATGGGCTAGTTGACAAAGCCCAAACTCTCAAAATAATCAACAACTCTATCACATCACACTACATACAAATGGCGGGAGCTCATGAAAAAAAAAAACATTTCACCCAATCTAAAAAAAATATCCTTCCCTATAAAAAACACACACACACTCACTTAAACCCCTTTTTATAACTTATTTAGACCCGATCAATCAGATTCAAACACACAACTAGGGTTTACTCAATTTTCATAATTAGATCAAAATTGAAGACTGAAAATAAGGGGGTTTTGTTAAGTGAGGGTTTAATTTGACGATGGAAGCTGCGGTGGCGGCGCGTGGTGTTTCCATGACTATGCCGTCCTCTCAATCTCAGTCTAGTCGGAAGGAATGGCGTGTTGTTAATGATCTTGATCACAATCAGCATAACAATGAGGTTAATTACTTTTATTTTAATTTCATTATAATGTTAGGGTTAGGGTTAGGGTTTTACATATTTAGTTAAGTGTGAGTGTAGTTTTTTTGTATTTGTGCATCATCGCGGGTGTTTGTTTAAGCTTATTTTTGGGCTTATTATCTCATTTCGGCTTATATTTCGTAAGCCGCATTTTTTCGGCTCATGCTGAAACTTATGGGTTTATATAAGCTGAAATGAGATAATAAGCCCAAAAATAAGCTTAAACAAACACCCGCGATGATGCCATCAATTGGCAAACTTACAACTTTGTATGTTAAATAGAAAAAAAAAGTTGTCTGATTCGATACTTATTTGAACCGTTATTCATTTCTTTAAAAGGGTATCTGTGTGTGAGAGGTATCTTGTTAGTTTCATTAGGGATTAGGTTATTGTAGTAAAATGCGATGTGCTTGTGTAATTGTATACATAGTATAATGCAGTTACATTAAGTGGTAAATAATTTGAATGTATTTTTTGCTTTTGGGTTTAATTTGTTGCTTCTTTTTTGGAATTGTATTAATTACAATTGTACGAAAACCTAAGTTTCAAACGTATAGGTACGGAAACGTAAGTTTGTAACGTTTAGGTAGAAGGTAAAGCTGTGTATAATAGGAAACTTGTGAGTCTTACTTTTTCATGCAGTTGCGTGTAACATCATTGTGTTTGTGTAAAAACGTTGCTTAATTAAGGTTGCCCCCCCTCCTTCTTCACAACACACACACCCCCTTCCTGAGGTATCTTGTTAGTTTCATTAGGGATTAGGTTATTGTAGTAAAATGCGATGTGCTTGTGTAATTGTATACATAGTATAATGCCGTTACATTAAGTGGTAAATAATTTGAAAGTATTTTTTGCTTTTGGGTTTAATTTGTTGCTTCTTTTTTGGAATTGTATTAATTACAATTGTACAAAAAACTAACTTTCAAACTTATAGGTACGGAAACGTAAGTTTGTAACGTATAGGTAGAAGGTAAAGCTGTGTATAATAGAAACTATGTGAGTCTTAACTTTTTACAAGCAGTTGCGTGTACATCAATGTGTTAGTGAAAAAAACGATGCATACATAAGGTACCACCCCCCCCCCCCCCCTCCCCTCCTTCCTCTCCCTAATTTGTAAAAAAGGTGAAAGTTCTTCGCTTTTTTGGTGCAAATGTTATATAAGTGTGTTACCTTTTGGTGCAATTAATTCCATAATACTTGCTTCTTTAAGTTGGTCTTTCTAGATTGTTAATCAATCAGGGAAAATAGGATTTTGATTTATTGATCGTTAACGTGATACAGGGTCGAGATGTGGACTATTTTTCAATCACTGTTGATGGAGGCTCTGATCATGAATTGCATCTTGATGATGTTATAAAACAACGAGAACAACTCCAGCATTTAGAAATTAATCTCAAAGCTCAACTTATAGCTAGATCAGAAGTAATGGGAATGCAGGAACGCTTTGATTCTCAGATCAAAGAGCACATTACTGCAAATGTTGAACTTCAGGTGTGTGATAATGTCTTTGATC
>BQNB010044564.1:0-42642 GCA_026074375.1 Tanacetum coccineum
CAAAGATGTCAAAGTTAGAAAGTTGGTTTATTAAGAGGAAAAAGGAGATAGCAAGTACAAGGGCCAGAAGTGTAAACATCCAAAGTTATTTTACACTATACTTTTGAAAGAGAAACAAAGGGGCTAGTTATGCAATTCACCCAAAGTTTCAAACTTATACGCGGGTCAACGTTTTCCCCTAACCACCCCTAACCTCTTTTCCCGCCAAAACACCCAACAAGCCCAATCGTCCCAAACTCTTTCCCGTTTCTTCCTACACTCACCCTACCTCGTATTTACTCATCTCCACGTCATTTCTATGACGTGGTAACTTCCTATTGGTGCGAACACCTCACCATACATCATCAACGGCTTGAATTCAAAGAGAAAAGATCCAAAGGCTTGTAATGATTGAGTGTCTAATCTTCTCTTCACCCTCATCTATAAATAGAAGCTTGTAATAGTTAGTGAGATAGTGTGAGTTTTTTTAGTTCAGTCTATTTTGTAATTTTTTCTTTTTAGTTCACGTGTACTATTCACTTTTCGAAATTAAGCTTTTAAAGTTTTCAATTCAGTTGTACTTCTTGATTCTTATTTTGTACTCTTCTTTTAACAGTAATAAAGCAAGTTGAGTTGAGTTTGATTTAAAGTTTTCATGTTATAAGCTAGTTTAAGTCAATAAGCTTGTAATAAGCTAAATTTAGCTTATTCCATTTTCTTTTGTTCTAAAATTGTTCTAATATTGCTAAAAGCTTTTTACTACTGAGTTTGTCTATTATTGTTCATAAATGGTCATTTGAATTCAAGTTGATGGATAATGGAGGCTATTGGAGTTGATAAGCTCAAATTAGCTTATTGAGCTTAAGCTCTTGGTTTAGAGGCAAGGTGCCATTAGGAGTTTGTTTAAAGGTCACTCACTCAACAAGAGTGACCTAGAGTTCAGAGATTACAATTCACAGGTTTAGCTTTTTAATTTTGATTTTAGCATTTATATAGCTTAATCCAATAGCTTATTGAATTGTCTTTTTGTGTACTTAAACCTATTCAATCTTGCTTAGTTAGGTTGGATATTCAAATGCTTTAAGCTTTTGAAGTTAGAATCCATTTAGGTTTCACTTCTTAATATTCTGTCATAATAAGTAGGTTAAGCTAGCTGATAAACTAGCTTATTTCTCTTAATAAGCTAGGAATTTTAGTGCTTGAATAGCTCAATTAGGTTAGTTATAGTTTGAGTAGATATAAGGTTTTAGCATTTTTAGTTTTAAAAATAGATTTTAAGTGAAATATTAGTTGGGACAGTATTGTTAAGTAGTGTTTGGATTTAGGTGTTGTTGACTCTTAAAGTCCAATTTAGTAGGTAAATTTACATAAGTCAGTTGTGTTAAGTGATATTGTTAAGTTTTAAATAGGTTTTAAAAATTAGTTTGTAGATTTTCCAAGTTTATAGCTTAAAAAGCTTGTTCCAGCACCAGGACATTCAAAGTGTTAAGTGGTTTTAGATTTAAGAGATTTTCAGCATTCTAGAGTTCAATTTAGGTTAATGTAGGCTTAGATACATTTAGTTAATTGGTTTATGAGTTCTTAACTAAGAGTTTTGGCCTGCACTTTAGAATTTACCAACTATATCAGCATAAGCAGTACTTACTCAGTAAGTACTGCTGATTGTTCACCACTTTTCTAGTCACTTTTTAGAACTTGTAATTAGAAGATAGAACTAGGTTTTAAGCATTCTATTAGTATTCCATTAGCTCTTCATAAATCATCTCTTAGCTTTCATTTCTAAAGCTTTAGACTAGCTTAAATTTTCTTGTAAAAGTGGTATAGCAGCAGATTGGATTTCTTGCCTATTTCTTTTAAAGATTCTTCTTTTCTAGTTGTTCATTTCAAAAACCTTTTATCTAGGTTTATTCAAAGTTCATAGTATAGCTTATCTCCAAAATTTTAGTTTCTAGGATTTAAAGTTGAGTTAGTTAGCTTATTAGAAGTAGCTTAATTTCAGTCATTAAGCTGAATTTTCATTTTTTAAGATCAAATTCCTTGATAATCTTGTATACTCTCAGCTTATTACTTTTTAGAAATCTATAGTATATAATATAAGCTTCTTATAACATCTTTTGGATCTTAATTTCATTGAATAATAAGCTAGGAATAAGCCATAGTTTAGAAAAGTTGGATTTTCAAAGTAAAACCTTAGTTTCTGTGATACAGTATAAGATGCTTAATTTCTAGCTTATTAAGTGGATAAAAGTTCAAAGAGCTTTTATTAAAGTTGTAGAATTAAAGCTCAGGTCCAACTTTGTAGTTTTAAGTTTTTGCTAATTTTCACTTTTGCAATAAGCTGAAATAAGCCAAATCGTAGGGTCTGTTTGGTACTTTTTCAATAGTTAAGGGTTTCCTGTTATCACTATAGTGTAAAATTCAGTTAGTTACCCCGCCTACCCTTTACTTTCATTCTTTGCATTTTCTACCCTGTCTTTTAGAATAATAAAATAGTTTTAATATTTTCAAAATTAGTTTTAATAAAATTAGGGTTTATACTTTAATTAGAAAAATTAGGGTTCAATTGTTTAATATAAATTGGGCATTTTCATACCATTGATTTTCTGCACCTTTTTAGTAGATAAAAACCATTTTTCTTTATTTTTCCAGTTAAGTTTGTATTTTCTAGAAATTAAAATAGATTTTTAGTAATTTCTTTTTCTTAAGAAATTCATAGAAAATAAAAAAATAGTTGGAAAAATCTAATTCTTTTTGTAATAATTTTCTTTTTCATTCTAGTATTTTTGAAAAATAAAAATAGAATTTTAGTGTTAATTTTAAGAAAAAGTTTATTTTTAGTAATTCGTTTTTCTTTAAAAATTCATAGAAAATTCAAAAATAGTTAAAAAATTCTAATTCTTTTTCCTAATTTTTTTTTTTTTAATTTGTGATTTTTAGGTATAAAATTTGTTAAAAGAAGTGTTTTAGATTTTAAATTTTTAGTTTTAGCTCACGTTTTTAATTTTCGTGTATTAAAATTTTATGCTAGTTAATTATTTTTAGTTTGTGCTATTATATTCGTAGTGTAATTCAAAATTAAAATTTTCTTTTTTCATTCTTGACTCGAATCCGAATTATTCCCGAATTTCAATTCACGACTTCGTTGGGATACGACCCGAGAAGAAATACTTCCTGGTTAAAAATATACGTATTGTGTTTTCTTAAGTGAGATTTTACCCTTTTATTTCTCTTGTTTGAGGAGTAATTGGTAAGAATTGTCACGAGATTTATATTATACATATATAAATTTGACTAGTGCTTACACACGCAATACCAGTTAAACACAATAATGTACTAAAAATAAGTACATACAAGGTAGGCTAAGGCGATTTGGGTGTAACGATTAGTTTAAGGGTGACAATGCTCTTCATTAATAGTCTGGCTTAACCAGAAAATTACGAGAACCGTGAAAAATGATAGGCTCGGAGGGTTGTACTAGGGGTATCCTGCACTAAAAATGAGTGCATGGCAAGGGTGTGGAATAGTTATATGATCGGTGTGACCATCATAACAATTACAGGTTTAAAACATGGGTTAATCCTAGTGCCTTTTATTTAGAAAATCCTAATACTTACATGCGGTCTCGGAATGCATCAAAAAACAAGTTCTAGAATTTAATATACTACCGGTACACTCATATGATTCTTTAAACCGGTCTCAATGTTCCAGAAAATGTGACAAAGATCATATGTACACATCCGTACCGACGGAATAGACACATGTGTCTGCATTCGAACCTTAACTCGAAATTGCTAAAGGTGGAATCATCTTAGGTATCAATAATGGATACTTGAATTCCTAAAGATCTAAAGGCGAAACTCACATTTTTGAGGTGGAATTTTGAGGGTTTTATGCTAGTCATATAAATTCCTATCCATGAGACACTATTAATACTCGGTTTTCATCGGTATGTGTCATAAAAAAATTAAATTTTGGTTAAAATTACCTTTTTATGCTATGTTTTGATATATTACCCATCATTTTAAAGACAAAGCAAATGACAAATAAAAGAATAGTTTCTAAGGCTTATTTTCTCCTTACACTTAAGTTGAACATTGTCCTTGATATGTGTAAAAATACATATCCGTTTTATATCAAAAATGGCCCTAAAAAGACAAAATTATGCTTAAAATGATTGTATATTGCTTGTTTTGTCTTTGTGATTGTGTAGGTACGGATAATGCAAATATCACAAGAAAACGGTCAAAACCGGACAAACACGGACACGGGAAAGGAAAGAGAATACAAGAGCCGGGAGAATGCTATCAAAGGTCAACAAAAGTCAACCCTTGGTCAACCAAAGTCAACGCACAAAATGACAAAACCCAAATTTCCCAAAACAGTCCCTCAAATGTTAAATCAAATCACAAAATAAACCCTTAAGCCCTAACACCGTTATCTTTTTATTAATAAAAGATAACGGTCGTTATCTTTCTATAAAACAAAAAAAACAATCCCTGTTAACTTTGCTTGAGCCCAAAACAAACACCCATGGCTCAATCTTTTTATATAAGCCCGAAGTCAAAACATATAAAATGGGTCAAAGAAAAGTCAAACGCACCCTTTTATAATTCTTACGCGGGAAATGTTGTTGTTACTATTCACTATCTTCTTCGATTTACCTCTGGCTCAAATCAAAGGGCAAATCACAATTAAGGATGTGGCCATGAAATTCAAGTGTTAAGTGACAGGTTGGGACAAGAAAACGTCATTAAGGAGCTTTGATTGGCCATTTCTCACAAAGAATGACACGCGGGATATGGAAGAAGCACACGGATAAAGGGGATTTGTGATTAAGATTCCTTCGTTTGCGTTTGTTGATCGTGATTTGAAGACCCTTTCGTTTTCGAAAGTTTTGTTTTTGTTAAAAAATCAAAAATACAAAAAAAAATTATAAAATATAAAAAGTAAAAAATATTTTTCTTTTCTTTTATTAGTATAACTATCATATAAAAAAATTTAAAAGAATTAAAAAAAATTAAAAAAAATCAAAAATATAAAAAAACAAAGTTGGTAAAAGAACACCAACAAATAATACCTTCAATTGAGGTATTATCCATCAATAAGTTCCCAACTCGAATAAAAGATTTAAAAACTTACCATTTGTGTCACTTACGAAATACGGCTCACCTTAAAAAGTAAAATTTTTAAGAGCTACCGTGAAGTAAGTTTGATTATTTGGTACAAGTTGTCTATCTCGTTGTCCGTTAAAATTAGATTGTGAATAAACTTGTGAACAACCAAAAATAATCTTCTTTTTCTTCTTATCCATTTAATTCTTTTCTTAACCCTCTATATTGTTTAATTCTTATGGCATCACTCAATCATCGTTTGAACCCCCTCTTCTCTATTAAAGAATGCACGTCTTGTAGAGCTTTGTACACTGCAGACTTTTGTTGTTCAAAAGGAGGTCTTAAAGACAAGATAGTTCCTAAACCCCCTCAGAATTGTGCAACTTGTGGAGATCCGGTTGATGGTCTATATTGTCGACCTTGTGCTTTTGTGCGAAAGTGTTTGAATGAAGGTTGGTATACAATTCATGATAAAAACGAAATTCTAAACACTTCCGAGTCATCCAATCACAACACTAACGTTGTTAGTGCACCTCAAGAGCCATTCGTCTTCAATCAAGACCCAGGTCAAAATTCTTCACAAAGTATTCCACAAATTAACCACAATTGTTGTTACGAGTGTGGAGATTCGTTAGACGATATCTTTTGTCAATGATGTACTTGTAAGTCTTGTGGGAAAGGTGCTCATTATGGTTACAATTGTCCACCGCAAATTCCGATTATCTCTAATCTAGAACCATGCTACAATCAAAACCTTAATGAGATCCTACAAAATTTGCAAAGTTTGCAACAACAAAGTTTTTTGGGTACGTGCCAACAATGTGGTTGTAATGAATATGATGGAGTTTGTTTTTATTGTACTGTTGGAAATGGAACACAAATCAATTTTTCAACTCCGTACTCTTCTAACGATTCTCCAAATTTTGCAAATCACCCTCCACAACCCCAGTACGAGACAAATATTTGTGAGTTATGTGGAAACGATGCTCATTTTGGTTACGATTGTTCACCTCAAGTCCCGTTTGTCTACAATCAGGACCCGTGTTCCAATCAAAACTTTGATTATTTTCCACAAACTTCACCAAGTTTTCCACAACAATGCCTTTGTTGTGAAAACTGCGGGGGTCCTCATGCGACTTTTCAGTGTCAACCGATGAACCAAGATTTCTATAATTCTAATCTTTCCGGTTTTGACCAATTTCAACCCCCGCAGTTTCCCGTCAATTATCCTCCTCAAGAAACGAATAAAGAAATTTTGCAAGCTCGAGAAGACTTAATGGAAGCTATACAAGCCTTTTTAAAGGAGTATGATCATATACCTCCTAATGAAAAGTGCATGGCTTTATTGCTAGCTGAGGAGAGATTTCTTAAGATTAAGCAAACTATGGAAGAAGAGCAGAATCAACCTGAAGTTATGCAAGAATTGCTTCTTAAACTCATGAATGATTAGCAAATTCTTAAAGGAATTCAACAAGAGAAGAAGAAGACGGCAGCTCAAAGTTTTACTCCATATTGGAATTTTTCTATGATTGACGATGAAGAAGCTAGAGATAACTTTTTGAAAGATATTTGCACCTTCTTGAGGAGGTTTAGTCGTATACCTTTTGGAGTAACACCAAAGGTTATATTGATAGCTTGGGAGAGATTTGGCAAAATTAAGGATGCTTTAACGGACAAACAATATCAACAAGAGGATATTCAAGAATTGATGAGTAAACTCCTTGAAGATTTGTGGAATATTAGAGAAGATCTATCTGAATATATTAATTGTCCAAGTTAGAATTATCTTACTTTCTACGACAATGACGATGATGAGTATACTATTATATATAGCAAGCCTAAAGCAATTACACCCGACTTACCGATCGAGGAGCCCGATAACTCTCTAAGTATGGGGGACGAGCATCTTGACACTATTCCTAGTGTTGATAACCTTGTCCCAATCCCAAGTGAGTTCAAGGGTATTTCCGACGATACGTGTGATATGCCCGTTTATGAAGATCCTTCCACTTTTAATGCTTTGAACGTTCATTCTGAGATTCTATCAGATCCAAACGATGATTGTACTTCAAGTAATAACGATGATTCTTATGAGAACATTGAGTACGTTGAAGCATCACCTCTCAACTTGGAGTACGTTAGCTTAGAGGAGGTGAATAAAGATCAATAAAAGAAAGAGTTTGACTTAGAAGATATTTTTCAAATCCAAGACGTTATTCTTCAAGAGAAATTAGTGAATATCAGTCGTCTTATTACTAATATCGAATCTTTGAAAGACAACCCTACTCCTGATCATGTGTTCAAGTCTCCTTCTTCATTTCCTATCCCCGTCACGGATAGTGATTCGTTCTTTGAGAAGTCCGATACTTCTTTCTCTTTTTCAGATAACTCTTTACCTGAATTCGAGACTTTTAGCGATCATACGGAAGAGACGAGAAGTGGCAGTACCACTACTCATGCTAATAACTCTCTTCCCGAGTATGATTCGTTTCTTTTTTAGGTTGAGCCCGATCAGGGAAGGTTGATTAGCATTGTTATTTCTGATAATTCAAATGACCCTCTTTTGGAACTTCCCGAGTTTGAATCATTTCACTTTGATCTTTATGATGATCCGTCATTTCCTCGTCCTCCTCCGGAACCACCAGATGTTGAGATTAGCTTAATTGTTGAGACCGATGCACCCGTGATAAACAATTTTGATGAGCTTAATGAAGATGAATGTTTTGACCCAGGGGGAGGTGAGATTAATGTTGAAGATGACGATTCCTTCACATTTGTCATTCGGACTTTTCTCCCGTTTCTCACTTACCCTGAGGTTTCTCCCTTACTTTCCTCCACCAAAAATGAGGACACCATTTTTGACCCCGGCATCTCCACTTAGAGCCGGTGGCATCTCATCGGGATGGAACTTTCATGTGCTTAAATGTTTATCCAAACATTAATGAAAGCCTGATTGAGATTTTCTCTTCCATACACTTTCTCCAAGGACGAATGAATTCGGGGATCGAGTCAAGCTATGTGACTCGGTTACCAAAAACAAAGCGCTTCGTGGGAGGCACCCCATGCTTATCCATTTTCTATTACTAATGTGTTGTGAGGAGGCTTGTACTCTTCCGATTCTTGTTGTGTTTGTACTTGTGATTGTTTGCAGGATTTACCCAAATTTTCTGAAGTCTCTCGTGTTCGGTGTTTTGTCCCGGTCCACTCGAGCTTCCTAGCCTTTGCTTGCCATTAGTTTGGGGAAATCCGATATCCTAAAGATTTTTATCGACTAACATTTATCTTTTAGCACACTTTATAAACGGCTAGAGATTTTTGTGATACTTTCTTCAGGCTTGAGTTATGCATTCGACCTTTTTGAGTTCTAGTATGGGGTTTTTAAGTCTTAGGCTAGGAAACATTGAGGACAATGTTTGATTTTAGTATGGGGTAGTATATCTTCGATATGATCTTGCCTACTTTTACCCGTTGTTCTCACGTACCCCGTTTTCCCACCAAAATTTTCAAAAATATGAAAAAATTTAAAATTTTCAAAAATAAAATAAGTGTTTTTGTCACAATTTTGACTTTCTTGCTGGGTAGAATAAGAGTAAATTTTGACTCGATCGAGCGTGTTGAGCTCTAGCTTGTTCCTTAACTTTTAGGCTAAGCGTTCGCGATATTCGCGAAGAACGAAAAATGATAGAGTTAAGTATGAGTAGGATGCTAAACAAGGATTAGTTGGAAATCTTAAGAGCTCATGTATGTAATTTGTTGCTTTTTCTCCCATAAGCTCTTAACCGGATTAATATACGTGCTGTTTTTGGAGATTAAACTTAAATCAATAATTTTTATGTAATATATAGCAAAAAAATTTAGTCTTAGTTCAAACTTATACTTGAATTTTTCAAAAAGAAGTATTCCTATAAAAAAAATTAAAAAATATAAAAAAATAATAAAATGATAAAATAAAATATAATAATAATAAAAGCTGTGGGCTGATAAAAGTTTACTACCTCTTGCCGGCTCACAACCGATGTGGTAGTCTTCTAAAGAAAGCCCATAGTAAGAATAAAAATCCGAGACTGATAAAAGTTTGATGCATCTTGCCGGCTCACAACCGATGTTGCAGCCTTCTAAAAGGTCGAGGGTTACAATTGCATAAATGTTATGTTTAATATTAAGTTGAATTAATAAATAGATTTCTTTTTGTTAAATTCAAATATGCTTTTGAACTTTGACTATTCTATTTTATAAGCTGTGCATATACGGGAAACCTGAGAGTTTTTGAAACCTAAGGTCCGTGAGTCCCGATACTAGTCTCTGTGGGGTGTCAAAAGCCTGGTCACTTAGCCGCAAGGTTGGGATGTGCCGAGACGAAAGTCGCTACATGGGATGATCTCGCCTTCAAACTCATTATTCTCGGGTGGAACGTGAAGCATAGTATTTTGCAAAACGTTGATCCATGGTTGAAATTCAAAATAGCACATTCACTTAAGATATAATAAATGTCGGGAGTAAAAAGTTCACAAGTTGCAAATATGAGTAGTGTTAGCATCTTCACTGATATTTAGCTGTGATTTCGTTTTAAGCTTGGTTTGGATAAGTGAAAAGTCACGGATGATGAATTTATCCTTTTTGGGGCATTCTCGGATCGAAATGCATCTTGTTCTATGATCCCTAACAGTTATGGAAATAACGAAAGTCGAAGTATTCTAAGTAAAAAAAATTAAAAATTAAAAATGGGAAAATAGGGTGTTTTATAACTTGTGATTTCTTAACTCTCTCCACAAAAGTCTTTGCTATTTTTCAAAGATTTAGTTTGGGGAAGTTTTGAGATATTTGGTTATAGAGCATATAATATTGCGTGAGGACACACAATCGTTTAGTTAGGGGAATTTTGATATGTGTAAAAACACACATCCGTTTTATATCAAAAATGGCCCTAAAAAGAAAAAATTGTGCTTAAAATGCTTGTATATTGCTTGTTTTGTCTTTGTGATTGTGTAGGTACGGATAATGCAAATATCACAAGAAAACGGTCAAAACCGGACAAACACGGACACGGGAAAGGAAAGAGAATACAAGAGCCGGGAGAATGCTATCAAAGGTCAACAAAAGTCAACCCTTGGTCAACCAAAGTCAACGCACAAAATGACAAAACCTAAATTTCCCAAAACAGTCCCTCAAAGTTAAATCAAATCACAAAATAAACCCTTAAGCCCTAACACCGTTATCTTTTTATTAATAAAAGATAACGGTCGTTATCTTTCTTATAAAACCAAACCCAAGCCTGTTAACTTTGCTTGAGCCCAAAACAAACACCCATGGCCCATTTTTCTTTAAATAAGCCCAAAGTCAAACAAGTCTTTAACCCGGGTCAACGAAATCAAATACACCCCTTATAAGCCCAAAGTCAAACGAATTTTAACCCGGGTCAAAAGAAAAGTCAAACACACCCCTTTTATACAAGTTTTTACGCGGGAAATATTGTTACTACTATTCACCTTCTTCTTCGATTTACCCCGAGTCAAAATCAAAGGGCAAATCACAATTAAGGACGTGGCCATGAAATTCAAGTGTTAAGTGACAGGTTGGCACAAGAAAACGTCATTAAGGAGCTTTGATTGGCCATTTCTCACAAAGAATGACACGCGGGATATGGAAGAAGCACACGGATAAAGGGGATTTTACATTAAAATGCTCACAAAAGAAGCACAAAGGCATCTGACACACGGATTGCCACGTTGGCGATCCGTGTGATCAAAATCTAATCCAACGGCTCATAATAGGGATCCAATGATTGGCTAGATTGAAGGGACGAGATCAAGAGGAGCGTATAACTGAATTGAGACCTAGAAGCTTCTCTCAAGTGCTATATAAAGACCTCTCTCACACACATGAATGGATGATCTTTTTATCTTCTTTTTCAGTTTTTAGTTTTTAGTAGCTTATAGAATTTTAGCTTATGTAACTTTCTTTTTAAATGTAATGTCTTATTAAGCTTTTGTAGTTTAAATTTCAAGCTTGTAATCTGTTTTTAATCAATAAAATTAAAGTTTACTTTATAAAATCTGTTTTTACTTACTATACTCTTCTATAAGCTCTCAAATCAGTCATAAGCTCTCAAAAGCTCTTCATAAGCTCATCTTAGTCTTTAAGCTAAGATTAAGCTCAAATAAGTCACTTAATCTACTTAAACCTTTAAAAACAGACTAATACCTATGCTATGAATGGATTAAGCTTTTTGGATGATGAACTAGCCATGGATGAGTTCATAGGACTTTTACTAGCTTATCTTTGGATAAGCTAGAGCTGTTGAATGCTCTTTGAGCCTTTTATTGCCTTTGTTTAGCTAAGGCTTATGTAAGTTCTTCTTTAATTTCAAGTATATTAGCTTAATATTTGCATTTGCTTATTTTCAGCTTATCTCTTGCTTATTTGTGCTTAAACTTGTCTTATTGTGCTTATTAAGTTTGTTTGATAATCTGTTTTTGAATTATATAGATTAGATCTTAGTTTTCTTCATTTTGCCTTAAAAATTATAAAGACTCAAAAATAAGTAGCATAGGTTGTAGCTTTTTGTTTCTGGCTTATTTGCTGATTGATAATTGTTTGTTAAGGTTGTTATAATCTGTTTAATATCTGGTATCTTAAATTTGATTATTAAATTCAAAATTTATAAGCTAAAAATGGTTTTAAGTGAAATAAGGGGGTGTTTGGGACAAACACTATTAACTACAAGTTAATGCTGCTTGAAGCCTTTAATCCTTTAACTTTAATTTAAATCTAGTATTTAGGTTTATAAGTAAAGGATTTGTTAGTTTGATTAGGTTTAATTAAGTTTTCATAAGTTTTCCTTATTTGCTAAATTGAATCTGTAAGAATTCTGTTAGTTCTAGTTGAATTTTAAACACAAAGAAGGATTTAGTTAATCTAGTTTGCTTATTTGAGTTTATTTAGGTGTTTTATCAGTATTGCATTTAGTTCTAAAGGTCTGCATTTTTAGGTTTTAAGTTTTTGGTCATATGCATGCCAACTGCATCAGCAGTTTTATCCTGCAAATAGCCTTCTTCTAGCTTAATTTTCAATAGGTAAAAAATGCTTTTAGCTCTTCAAATTTCTTGCACAAGTAGATTATAAGGTAGTTTAAGTATGTTTAAACTTATTTTAGCTTATAAAGCTTATTAGGTTATCTGTTTTTAGCCTTTAAATAAGCACTTTGTCTTTTCAATTTCAAAAGGAAACTCAGCAGGTTCTGAGTGTTTTAAGCTGTTTTCAATAAGCTTTTTCAATAAGCAATTGATTTTCAAACCTTGTTCCAAAAGTTGTTTTTGGAAGCTTATTAGTTGTAGAGTAAGCTTGCATAAGTCATTTCCCCACAAGGATCCAAGAGCTTATCTAAAAATAAGCTCAAAGGTCCCTGCAGGGACTGTTTGGCTCTAAATCTAGTTAAGTGCTTATTAGGATTTTATAGCTTATTGCTTTTAAGTTTTAGCTTAATTTTTACTTAAAATAGCTTATTAGGTTAGAATTAGTTAGTTTGTAGCTTATTAAGTCCTTGTTAGCTTATTCTAGTTTTTTTTTATTTAAACCAAAAGCAACTAAGTCAGTAGCTACTAGCTTTTTCATAGTGCTTTTTCTTTGCTTATATTTTTCTGATTTAAAAAGCCTCTTTTCAGCTTATTTTTAAGCTTTCAGAAAAGTTACTTTCACAAAAGTTGTTAGTTTTTAGCGTATTTACAACTTTGCTTTTATAAGTTTTCAAAAAAAAGAGAAGATGGAAATCGAGGGTGAGCAAGGCTCGAACCCCCGACCTCAACATCCTCAACCCTTATAAACAACACACACCACACACCTCTAACCATCGTGCCCTAGGGTCTTTTTCATTCTAAGATTACAAAATCTTATACTTGTATACATTTTCCCTTTTTAAGCTAATAAGCTGTTATAGCTTTTTACACAGCTTATTCGATAAGCTGTGTAATCAAACTTATTTTTCCTAGGTTCTATTTAGTTCAAGCTATTTTTTGTAACTTTTTTAGAATTTTTATAATTAGTTTAGTGTTTTTAAACATTTATTTTTGTTAAAAACTTTAAAAAATCATAAAAAATAGAAAAATAATCAAAAAAATATAATTCTTTTTTTGGAAAATTTTCTTTTAACGTAAAGTTTCTAGGAAAATTAGTTTTGCTTTCGTAGGGTTTAATTTGCAAAATTTCATTTTTTAAAGAACGGGATTCGTTCCCGTTTACATTTTTCATGTTTTTAAGCTCATTTCAACTCTGTTTTTGTTCTAGTTTTCTTTAAACTTACTTTTTAGTCAATTAGAGTCTATTTAAAAAGAAAAATTCAATTTAGGTTTAATTTTGGAAATTTAGGGTTTTTAATTACCATTTAGGGTTCCCGTTTTGCGTTTTTAGTTAAAGTTTGATTTCCCGTTATTTGTTTTCGTGCTTAATTGTTATCATTTGCTTATTTTAATTGTTTTTAATTCGTAGAAATAGATAATCAAATCAATCTTTGTTTCCAATTCAAATCATTGTCCGAACAACAAACGTGGTCTCAATTTCATAAATCGTTGGGGAATAACGACCCGGGAATCATACTTCCCGGTTAATATACGTATTATATTATATATATATTTGTGAAGATTTTCCTTTTTACCTTTGTCCTCAAGGGTAATTTGGTAATTTTCTATCATATTATATTTTATAATTACGTGTGTTGCTTTACTAGCAATCAATGAAAATCAATAAGAAAAACCAAACACATCCTCATGTGGTGTAAACATAAAAAACAAATAATAAATTAGTATATTTATTTAACAATTTAAACCACATTTTAATACCAGTTTTATATTAAATAAAATCTTACGATATATTAATCGATTTATACCATTAAACGCACCCTTGTTGTTTTCTACTAACCCAAACGCACCCTATGTCGTTTCGCTAAACCAAACGCACCCTTAGTTTGAAACTGTCAAACCAAACATGCCCTTATGTGTCTTTCTTATACCAAATACACCCTTGGTGTTTAATCTGCCAAACCAAACACACCCATTGGGTGTTTCTGCACAACCAAACACGCCCTTATTGCAATTTTGCCCAACCAAACGCACCCTTGTGCGGATTATGTCCAACCAAACGCACCCTTGTGCGGATTCTGTCCAACCAAACGCACCCCTGTGCGGTTTCTGTCGAACCAAACACACCTAAATGAATGCTTCCAAACCAAACACACTCTTAGTGTGTTTTTCCTCAACCCAAACAGCACTCTAAGTCGACTGTAACAACACCAACGCACCCCTATAGTGCCGTTCTGGTGTCAGCCAACCAAAACCGCCCTTATGCTGTTAATAACAAACAAACCACAAACCCTTTGTGGTGCCAAAGCAAAATTAACTTGCAAAACCCTATGGTGCTTTTCGTAAACCCGAACGCAATGTACCCTTGTGGTATTTAGATAAACCACACGCACCCTATTGGTGCGGCTTGAGAAACCACACGACACCCATGTTAGGGAGTTTGGAGGTGGTGGACCTGGAGAGGTGGCATGGTACGGGGGTGGTGGTGATGTTGGTGATGGCAGCGGCGGTTGGTGGTGGGGTTCGATGAAGATGGTGGCGTGGTGGCAGCAGCGGCTGTGATGATGATGTTGATGGTATGATGATGATGATGATGATGACGAGATGATGATGATGGTGGTGTTGGTGGTTCTTTGGTGGTTGATGATAGGCGTATCGTGTGGAGTGGCGAGCGCGTTGAGCACGTGGATGGTGGTTATTCGGAAAGATCGGGTGTGGTGAAGAAAAATTTTTTGACTCGACCGGGAAAAACTCAAACGCGCCAGAAAAGTGTTTCCGGTGTCCGAGGTGATGGTCGGCGGTTGGGGAGTGCCGCCGGAGAAAGATGGGATAGATGGAAGGGGGGTGTGTGTGTTATAATTTTTTGAAAATGAAACAAAAAATGTTTAATACCTTAGTATATATATATAATATTTTATTATGTTATATATATATATATATATATATAAATAATATATATATAATATATATATATAATATATAATATATATATATATATATATATATATAAATATAATTAAAAGTTAAAAAATAAATGTGCCAATCACAAATAATGGGGGTAATTTTGTAAATATTTTCACAGGGACCAAAAGTGTAACTTTTGTAATTTAACGGTTCGGGTCTCGTTTAGGCCACTTAACGGATGATTTAAAATACGAAAGCCATTGCGTTCCAAATTATTTTTTCCGATAAAAATGAGTATTTACTTGATAGTATTTCATAATTATTTTTATAACATTTATAAAAATACAATTGTTATAAAATTGGTAACATACCGTTTATGCCTTGTCCAAAATAAAGAAAGAATTTTAAAAACTTAACCCGAAAATTCACGTTTTCAACAAACCGCTTTGAAAAAAAAGTCTAACTGATTTTAATTAATATTTTTATTAAATAAATTGTGATAATAAAATATAGAATTTAAATTATTTTGTTGTGTCGACGCTTGTGTGAGTTTTGAAAACCTTGCGATGATATTTAGTCATTCATCTACTTGTTTTCGAGTCTCCGGGCAACAACAAAAAAGTTGTCCGGAATGTCATTTTACATCAAATTGCTTTAGAGTCCGAGTCGTGAAAACTGTTATCAAGCGGTTCTTGATTGATAATCAACTTATAAATAATGTATATTTTCTCGTTTTCAATCAAATAAAGCAAAAAATAAATTAGTTACTCGAGGTATGAATAACAAATATGATGTTATTATTAAAATATATTCCGAAAATTTTAACCGGTTACGCGGTAGATCTTTTTAAATGCGATAATAAGACACATCAAAAAGTCAAAAGTCATAGTCAGACCCAAAAAGTCCAAAGGGTAAACAATATACCGTTAAAAAAGTATGAAAATTGCCGATGTAACAGTAACCTACCCCTTAAAGAAATCTCGACCCCGAGATTATAAATTTGTGTTAACCGTTTGTGTTGGACCGAGAAAAGATTTAAGATTTAATAAACCATTTTCTAAACAGACGCTGCTAACTTTATTCAAGCAAACTTAGATAATTTGACACTTCTAAAACGCACGGAAAAACGAAACAAAGAACTCTCCATATACCTCAACAAATTTTTGGCTAAGTTTGACGAGGAATAATAAAATCCATCAAAATAGATAACACAAAAATAACATTACAGAACATATACTGATATAACCGCGTCATGAAAAAAAAGTCTCTTAATAGTGAAAACATCGAAGGAGAAAGTGTAATCGCGTGAGTATGTTTGTATAAAGTTTTAAATGTTACAGGACGGAGTCTCGTTTCTGATATCTGTAATGTTCGATTATTAAAACGGACAGAGGCTTATGGATGTAAGTATCCAACTTTACATGCAGTACTAGGATTATCGTCAACCTTAAGTCTTCCCTACTAGTGGCCCGAAATGATAGTTCGACTAACACTTTCGTCGAAAGGTTTTTATCTGGTTTACGGGAGGTTGTATTACCTTATTATGGATAAAGGTTTGTACAAGCTGTGGCGATAGTATCGCGACTGTTAAACTCGCATCTAGTGGGACCGCCTCTAGGACCAACAGACAGCAACCTGTAACAATAAAAACTATAACAAACGAGGATGGGATGCCGAAGAGAGGATCTTTTTCGAGAAACAAATCCCCAGAATAAAGTACAACAAATTGGGGGAGGACTCGAAGTTAATAGCTTATGCGATAGAAGTATCTAAAGTTCGAGGAGTGAATCAACTCCATTAGTTCAAATGTGTAACAATTCTAGTATTTAGTTTCCAACGAACAGTTCGTAATAGCAAGGATTAGCAACTGCAAAAAGTAATTATCTTGATAATGAGTATCATGTATTTCTAAGTTGAGAGCCTTAAATTCTGCTGAGTGGTAAGGCACGGTTGTGTTTCAATGTCTAGACCATTTTAACGAATCGTGATTAACGGGTCGAGTTCATACTCGATACATATCTGATACCATTATAGCCCACTCGCATTTATAATTTATATTTGCATAAAGAAGCGACCCAAATTTAGAAATAATGAATTGATAAACTTATGGTTCGGAGTGATTTACAATTTATTTATTTTAAATGAAGAGGGCACCTAATACTTTCAAATAAATATTTAAATAAAACATCCCTATTAATAATTTTCTGATGCAATACCGAAATCACATAACAATCCAAGGTGGTGGATGACTAGGACAATGTATGTTATCTAATGATAAGGGACGTGTGTTCCAAACTCGTCATCGGAGACGAGGAGTGTAAAAACTATCAATAGATACGACATAAGTTCAAATGGTTAATGAGACTACTCGATTAAACAGTAGAATACGATAAGGTCTTTATGAACTGAGTCTCAACAAGCTAACATCGAACTGCATCAATCCTCCTACTTTCATTATGGTAGTCCTCGCCCATCTCACAAAGACTGTAATACTTAGTTCGTGCATAAGCCCAGGTAAACAAATTGTGACCGGGTTTTTGTAAACATAGCAATTATCATATCATTCCTTATAATATACAATCCCGCCCATACAATGACATGTAAGACTTAGATTCATGACATAATTCCATGTAAACAAAAATTATGACGGTCTCCATGTAATACGATATTGTATAAAGCTATGAATAAAAATAATATTCTTAGAGACCATTGTTTAACTTACAATGTCTGAGAACGAAAGTGAGAACCATTGTTCACTCACAATGGTCTAAGAAGTAAATGAGACCATTGTGTAAACTCACAATGTCTGAGGTATAAATGAGACCATTGTGCAATTCACAATGTCTGAAGAAATGTTCTAGTATTTATATAATTAACTCTTATATAAATAAACGTACGATATACGCAAAAAGGGAGGCAAGCATATATATTATATATATGTATGTATGTCATGCATGCATTTAATGCAACAAGTTAAAGTAAGCAAGTAGTTGTGTATGCACTTTGAATAATATTTGCTGTGATGCATCTTTTGAAAACGGTTATAGTTCTAAGGCAAAATATGCAGCCTAATTCTCTATAACAGTGCTCTGTACCAATATGTAAACACCTCCCAAAATTTGCGCAACGGAAATGTTCCGGGGATTACTTCAAATACATCAAGCGCTAGATTACAAGATAACGACCCTCTAAATTTGTCGTTTGAAAATTAATCCCTCGTGATTTTTCTTTGTAAATTGATAAAGACAATTTGTCTCATTATTTTGCATCACACTGTAAAAGAAGAATAAGCTTGAAGGTATAGACTCCAAATCTTTCAGAAAGCCAAGCAATCTAATATACCTAAGAAAAACATGCTTAATAAGATTGTCCAACATTTAAAAGTTGGTGAGTTACATGTGGTTTTTGTATACACAAAAATGTTGATCTAAAGTTCTGTAAATGTTATGACCATTTAAATCCTTACATGTTCCGTAGCCAAAAATGTATGTATGATTTTAGAAATCAATAGTTGTAAAGTATGCAATGACCATTTCAATCCCCAAATCGTCACACAAAATGTACGAAAGAACGAAAAACCCGCAATCGTTAAAAGTATGCATGATAATTGAAAAATATCACGAAATGATTCAAGTATGTATTGCCACTCAATTTAAGTCTCGTAAAATATTCATGTTGTAGAAAACAATGATTTACAATTATTCTAAGTTCAGAAACTGCGACGTAGACTTGGTAAGTATGCCACTTTATTCAAGGCACAGTAAAAGTGTACCATGGTATGTGTTGCCCCTCCAAGAACACCTATGCATTTACGAAAATAATTGTACCCATCATAGGTGTCCCCAATCAAGAACATCCGGGCAATTCCTGCAAATATTCATGCGTTAATGAAATAGTTGGTCATGAAGACACAACCAATCGAATTCCACATGTTATAACGTATCGTTGCCACAGTGATAGCTAATCACCCGATAACGGGGGTTGTCCATGCCCGAATAAGAACTATTTCATAACATTCCGCGCTCACACCCACCAAGTGATTTACAGTTCATGCAACCTAGAGCAAAATCCTAGGTCAATTCGAGTAAAAGTCCAGAGTATTGTGTTTGACTGTCCAAAAAGTAAACCAAGTATTGTGATCGTCATCGCGAGAATATATAAATAGATATGTAAACCAATTTGAAATCAACCATGTAAATGCATTTGTAAACAAGCATGTTCTCGCCCCAAAAATGTAACACCCCTAAAAATACGTGATGCAGCGGAAGTATGTTCGGGGGAGTTACTTCATAATACACAGCGCTAGATACAAGAGAACGGCCTCTAAATGTGTCGTTTGAAAAGCAGCCTTGTTGATTTATTCAAAATCTGAATTTGATATAACATTTGTCCCATAATTGCATCACTATAAAAAGCTTGAATGTATAGACTTCAATGCACATCAAGAAAACCAAGTATCTAATTCACCTGAGAAAAACATGCTTAAAACGGTCAACATAAAGTTGGTGAGTTCATAGGTTATGATTAAATAAAATGTAAGTTTGCAAATGAATGTAATTTGTCCACTGTGTCATCACGTTACCATGTAAAGATCCCAAAGATTATAAATAATGCACTACACAATCATTTATGGTCACCAAAAGTACCGAATCTTATCCCAAAAGGATTTATAAAGAATGCATGACCAAATCAAAGTCACAACCAAAATTTTTCAAGTATGGTAATGCCACTTTTATATTCAAGGCACAGAAAATATCCATTTGAGTATAAAGGGCGGGGGGGGGAGAGTTGGATGTTTATACAGGATTATATATGAACCTCTAGGTAGTGAAGCTCATGAAACTGATGGCGCAACAGAAATAAAAATAGCCATGTGCTTACACACCGTATTTCCCCCACACTGACACCCATCAGCATTGAATTACTTTACAAAGTGGCCTACAACGGAATGCCCCACCTGGACACCCTCATCATGAATTATTTACGTGGCCTACAACACCGGATGCCCCACTTTGGACACCCTCAAGCATTGAATTACATTACGTTAGCCTACACCGGATGCCCCCAACCTGGACAACCCTCATCCCTCAATGAATATTAACTTTACAGTGTGCCTACACCAGATGCCCCCATCCTGGACAACCCTCAAGCATTGAAGTATTACGTGTGCCTAACAACCGGATGCCCCCACCTGACACCCTCAAAGCATTGAATCACTTTACAACATACAACCTGATCAATACCGTAATCAGTAAAAAGTATAGTATGTGTTTACGATTCAAGGAAACTAAACCAATTAGTGTACTCACCTTCGCGAGATGTATAAATGAGTATATAAACCAAACAGGTTAATCAACCATATAAATCATTTTGTAATCAAGCAGTCTACACCCAAAATATATGTAAAACGAGTAAAAACAGGGGAGCTATAAACTCACAATATCCTTAAGAAAACAATCACGTTGTTATAAGATAACCGAGTAAGTATAAGAGTTTTTGGACAAGCATGTATCCCCCTCGCGGGTTTATAAACATTTCAAAGATTGAAAAGCGAGGTTATGAAACTCACCTTGATGATGTAGAACGATTCACATATAGGCATCTAATATGCACAACACGAACGGAAGACGAAGCGGCTCGATCAAGAAGTTGAAACTAATCTTAACGGCTAAGTCCCACTAGCCTAGGATAATGTATTTGGGTTTCCCGATGAATGGTTACATCAACCGCTACCGACTTTTGAATAAAGATTTAGTTTCCATTTTGTGATATTGGTGTTTGGTTTAAATAAAATAAATTGAAAAGTGAACGTCCAAATATGTAATAAAATACTGTATATATTACATAGATAAATAAGACCCTTATAGTAACTCATACCGTGGTTTATATAACAAAGACAAACAATCCAAATATAAATGTGACCTTAAATAAAACTTTGCAGGTATTAAAATAATAAGTTAAGTAAATGATAACCAATTAGATTGACCCTCACGTTTCCGAAATACCACTTAATTAAGTAAGAAGTTCTTGACATAGGCTAAAACTGTAACGTTTTAAAGTGATACCACTTATGTATTAAACTATGTTTGGTAAAGTTTTTTACAACTAATGTTATTTATCTACTAGCTGACAATAATAAAAAATAAAAAAATATTTATAAATATTATATTCGTTTCCCTCGACGAGTCGTGACTAAAATATTATCTCCTTGTAAAAGTAAGTTTTCGTTTGTTTATCCGGTTATTGTATAATACAAATATATGTAATATCTTTAAAATATAACTTAGGTCCATTTTATCGTTTTTCTAAAATAATAGATGCTTTAGTAAAACATGATTACTAATTATAAAAGTTATAAAAAAAAAATTTCGTCATGACCTTCCCGTTTATATAACATTTTCCCATATTTTATAAAACCTAATGTTTACTTATCCACTTATCAACAAACCGCCATATGCTTATTGTTGCAAAATATCTACTGTTTTAAATATATATTTTTAATTATTTATGTTATAACTAAAACAAATTGATAAATACCATATTATTTAAAACCATTAACCACAATTTTTAGTTCCGATTTATAATTAAAAAGTCTCTATTATATATTTATGAGTCAAGTGTATAAACCAAAACGAACCCTTGTTGTTTTCGCTAAACCAAACGCATCCACTGGTTTGTCTTCTCTAAACCAAACGGCACCCCGTGGTGCTTATTTTATTTCAAGACCCAACACACACCTTTTTGTGTTTCTGTTATCCCAAATGCACCCAATAATCAAAAACCAAAATTCCAAACCAAACATACTATATTGCTTGGCTGCCAAACAAACGCACCTTTGGTGCTTGTCTTTAATACCAAATGCACCCTTATTGCATTTACACAGCCAAACGCACACCGTGGTGTTTTTCTACTAAACCAAACGCACCCTAATTGTATCTATATCCACCAAAGGCACCCTAATCTGTTTTAAACCAAAACCAAACATACCCCTTGTGCAATTCTGCATAACCAAACGCACCCTTTGTGATTTTTATCAACACCAAACGCACATGTGTGCAGTAACAGTTAACCAAAACCACCTTTTGGTTGGGCTTTTAAGTCCCCCAAATCCAAACGCAGACCCTTGTGTGGGCTTTTTTAAACACCAAAACGCACCTATGGGCTGTTTAACAGCCAAACCGCACCCTCTGTTCTCGAGAGGTATTATAACCATCTACACAAACCAAATGCACCCTTACGCTGGAGAGTATCCGACCCAACACCGCAGCCCCACCCTGTATGGAATCGTGGCGGTTTGTCCCAAAACGAAAACACACCCATTCGGGTTTAGACACACTGGAAATCAGACACAACACCCTTGTGGTGTTAATATATAAACCAACGCACCCTAGTCGTGAAAACACCCAAACCCGACGCACCCTCGTGGTGGTCTAATAAAACTAGCGCACCCATGGTGCGGTTATACAGCCCAACGCAGCCTAGCCTACCAAACCACACCGGAAAACAAAGACACCCTTCCTGTGAGTTTAAAAAATAAACTCGACGCACCTTAATTTGTGAAACAAACAAACACACCCGCGATGGTGTTTTCTATAAAACCGAGCGCACCCTTTTTGGTGTGGTGGAGGCGATGGGGAGATGTTGGCAGTGGTGGTGAGGTGGTGGCTGAGGTGACGTAGAGGTGGTGGCAGCCACGCTCGTGGCGGCTGTGGTGTGGGTGATAATAGGGTATTGTTTGATATGATAAATGAGGTGGTAATTTGGGAATGATGGCGGAGGTGGTCGGGGCCCGGCCTAGCGGTCTTATGCCGGAGAGGGGGAGGGGCGCCTCGGCGCGTGGAGGCGCGTGACAAGGGGGATCGGGTAGATCGGGTAAAGAGAAACCTTTTTGGATTCGGCCGGAAAAGTCCGCCGAAAAAGTTTTCCGGCGGCGGCGAACGGCGGTGGTGGCCGAAATCCGGCGGTCGGCGGTGGGGCGGTGGTCGGAATATTTGGGAGAGAGAGAGAGAGAGAGTGATGAAGATGTGTTTTTTAATTTTTGTTAAAAATAATTAAAGAGTATAAAACTTTTATTTATATAAAAACAGTTTTTAAAATGAAATTGTAAAGTGAATAAATAGTATAATGGGTAAACAATGTAACTTTTTAATATAGTTTTTGATAAAAAGGGTTTCTGGGAGACCTCATTTGGACGACTTAAACAATGATTCAACGCACGAAACTTGCGTCATTGTTTTCCAAATCATTTTTCGGATAAAAATGAGTATTTATTTGATAGTATTTCATAAATATTTTATAACATTTATAAAATGTTCGTTATTTATTTAGGGTGATCCGGTTACGCCTTGTCCGAAATAAAAATACAAATAAATTTCTAACTCGTTTATTCGCGTTATCAATAAACGTTTTCGAATAAAAGTGATACTAATTTTATTCAATATTTTTATTTTAATAAAAAATCGTTATTAATATATAATTTTTTAATTACTTTCTCGTTTCTAAACTTGCGAGGGCATTTCAGTTCAACTTTCTGACTGTTTTCGAGTCTCGGTCAAAACTAAAAAGTTGTCAGGAATGTCGTTTTACATCAAATTGCTTTAGAGTCCGAATAGTGAAAACGTGATTTAGTGGTTCGTTTCTGATACGTCAGCTTAAAATAAAAATATATCTGTTTTCGTTTTCGGAGCCAAAATAATTAAAAATAACTTCCTTAAGATGTAATTATAAATATGAATTATTATTTAAAATATGTTCCGAAAATTTTACCGGTTACGCAGTAATCGCTTTTATGTGACAATGAATGACCAAAAGTCAAAAAGGTCAAGTCAGATTTGAAAAGTTAAAGATTAAAATAGTCCTTTAAAATTTCAAAAATTCCTGATGCTAACAGTACCAAACCCCTTTAAAAGAAATCATCTCCCGAGATTAAGTTCGTGTTATCCGATTGTGTGACCAAGAAAAGGACATTAAGGTTTGATAACCTCATATTCTAAACAAGACGCTGATAACTTTATTTAGCAAAATTAGATGTTTCGACACTTCTCCACATACCACAAATTTTGGGCTAAGTTTGACCAGGATATTTAATCCATCAAAATAGGTATCTCAAAAGTATCATTACAGTTCTCATGACTGATATAACCGCATTATAAGGACAGTCTCATTATAGTGAAAAGCTCAAGAAGAAAATGTAGTCGCGTGAGTATGTTTGTAAGACAAGTTTGAAATGTATCAGGACGAGAGTATCGTTATCAGATAATTATGTAACGTTCGCGATTTATAACGGACGAGGCTAATTGAAGTAAGTATCCAACTTACTGAGGCAGTACTAGGATGTGTCGCGACCTAAGTCTTCGTACTAGTAGCCCGTAGTGAATAGTCCGACTAACTCTTTCGTCGATAGATGTTTATCTGGTTTAATGGGGGTTGCATTACCTATTGGATAAAGTTGTACCAGCTGGGACCGCTCCAGGACCCAACATCAGCGACCATAACTACAATAACTATAACAATGATGATGGGATACCGAGAGTGAGGACATTTCGAGAAACAATATACCCAGAATAAATTTTAACAAATGGGAGGACTCGCTGAACGCTTATGCAATCGACGACGGAGAAATGATGGTAACTCATTCGTTAGCTTAGAGTGAGAATCAACTCCATTGGTTCCAGTGTGCACAAATCGGTTAGCTCCACACACAGTTCACGATCGCAAGGATTCGTAATGGAAAAAAGTAACAACTTAAGAATGAGATAAGGTAGTTCCAAGTGAGGCCTAATATTGATGACTGAGCGTAAGGGCACGATTGTTTTCTAGACCTTTCAAACGGATCCGGTGATTATCGATGTTCATGTTTCTTACTCGTGTCATATCTGGGAAACCATAAAGCCACATATTCATAATTCATTCTTACAATAAAGGAGCGTCCTAATTTTATGTAATTAAAATCGAAAAACATATAGTTCGTTGGATTTATAATTTCCTTTATTTACTGAAGAGCATCTCAATCCTTTCAAATATAAATAAACAGATTATAAATCATCCTACTTAATAATTCCCGGTGCAATACGCGTACTCTCATAACCTTCAAGGTGGTTGACATGACGATGCATGTGTTCTAATGAGTATGGAACGAGTATTTAAAACTCGTCTTCGGAGACGGGGAGTAAAACAATCAGGGAAGATCGACATAGTGTTCAAGATAGTTAATGAGTACTCGATTTAAAGTAAATAAGATAAAGGTCATTATGAACGAATCAGCATAGCGATTATCATATCAATCTTCCTATTACAAGTCCCGCCCATACAAGACTTGTAATACTTAAATTCATACATAATCCCATGTAAACAGAACTGTGACGGGCTTTGTTAACATAGCAATTATCATATCAATCCTCATATTACAAGTCCCGCCCATACAAGACTTGCAATACTTAGATTCATACATAATTCCATGTAAACAAAATTATGACGGTCTCTGTGTAATACAATATAGTATAACGCTATGAAGAAAAATAATATCCTTAGAGACCATTGTTTAACTTACAATGTCTGAGAACGAAATGAGACCATTGTGCAACTCACAATGTCTAAGAAGTAAGATGAGACCATTGTATAACTCACAATGTCTGAGGTATAATTGAGACCATTGTGCAACTCACAATGTCTTAAGAAATGCTCTGGTATTTATATAAATAACTCTTATATAAATAAACGTGCGATATACGCAAAAGATGTAAGCATATATATTACATATATGTATGTCATGTAAGCACTTAAGGTAACAAGTAACCTAAGCACGTAAGCAAGTAGTGTGTATGCACTTTGAAAATGTTTAATGTGATGCAATATTTGTGAAAACGGTTATAGTCTAGGGTAAAATATGCAACCTAGTTCTCTATAACCAGTGCTCTGATACCAATCTGTAACACCCCCAAAAATGCGTGTCGCAGCGGAATTGTGTCCGGGGGAGTTACTTCATAATACACAGCGCTAGATACAAGAGAACGACCTCTAAATGTGTCGTTTGAAAAGTAATCTCGTTGATTTCCTTGAAATTGATATAACATTTGAACCTATAAATGCATCAAATGAAAAGTCAAGAAAATAACCACACGAGATGTGAATCACTGAATAAACGTAGAAATCTGTAAATTAATCTTGTCAATATAGACGTCCAATGCACATCCAAATAATGTCCAAGCATCACATTCACCTGAGAAAAACATGCTTAAAAAGTATCTAACATTAAATTGGTGGAGTTCATAGATTTGTTAATATAAATGTTAGAACCAAGGTTCTGTAAAGTGTATGACCAATTTAAATCCTTAAATGCCTTCAAAAAGTATGTATGATATTTAAACCGCAATTGTCAAAGTATTATTGCCACTTTTATTCAAGGCAACGAAATGTTCAAAGTGTGTAATAAAACCACTGATTACCATTACTACTAAGTTGCATGACACTACGACGTAGACTGGTATGCATCCACTTTATTTCCAGGCACAGTAAAAGTGTACCATATGTAGTGTCCCCTCCAAAACACCAGGGCATTAATATGAAAATAATATGTACCCATCATAGGTGTCCCCTCCAAGAACACCTGGGCATCTCTGAAAATATTCATGTGTATGTGTCGTTGGCCCTGTAGGCCCAACCAATCGTGTTCCTAGATGTTATAACGTTCATTACCGATGATAGCTAGTCACCCGAACGGGGATTGTCAATCCCGAATATATCTATTTCATAACATTCAGCGTGCTCACACGCTCCAGAGATTTACAGTCATGCAACCTAAGCAAAATCCGTATTCATGAAAGAATAGTAGGTTTTACGTTCAAAAAATTAAACCAAGTATTGTTTCTCGCTCCGGATATATATAAATGAGTATGTAAACCAAACAGGTAATCAACCATGTAAATGCATTTGTAAACAAGCATGTTCTCACCCCAAAAATATATGTAAAACATGTAAAACGTGGGGCTATAAACTCACCTCGATGATGTAGAACGATTGACAGATAGGCATCTAATATGCACAACACAAACGGAAGACGAAGCGGCTCGATCAAGTAGTTGCAACTAATCTTAACGGCTAAGTCCCACTAGCCTAGGATAATGAATTTGGGTTTCCCGATGAATGGTTACATCAACGCGACACGTTGATAAAGATTTAGATTTAAGGTTGTAATAGTTTGGTGGTTGGTTAAATAAATAATTTGAAAAGCGAACGCAAAGTATGTAATATATTCTGTATATATTACATATGAAAAATGAACCCTTATATAACTCATACCGTGAATTATATAACAAAGACAAACAATCCAAAGATTAATGTGACGTATATAATGCTTTGCAAGTATTATATAAAAAGTGTGAGTAAATAATCGAAACCAAATATTTCGACACCAATTTAATTAACAAAAAGTCCTTGCATAAAAGTAGACACACGTCTTAAAGTTATGAATTAAACAACCGATGTTTGTAAAGCTTTTACAAAAGTTATGATTTTACCTTCTAGTTGACAATTATAAAATATAAAATAATATTTTATAATTTAGCATATTGTTTCCTTGACGGGTTGTAGCTAAAATAGTTGTCTCATTTGTAAAAATATAGTTTTCGTTCGTTGTCGGGTTGTTATGTAGTTATATTTTAATATATCTTTAAAACTATAACTTAGGGTCCTTTTTAACTGGTTTCGTAAAAATAATAACAGTTTTAGTGAATCATAATAATATAGAAAAAAAAAAATTTTTTTTTTTTTATATAAATTTCTTTCATGACCTATCCGGTTATATAACGTTTTCCATATTTATAAAATCTATATGTTCATACCACTTTTCAAACAAACAAACCGGGTGCAATATCCTCTGTGTTTATTATATATATATATATATATATTTATATCTATATATACTAAATATAAAATATATATATATATATCCAAACTAAAACAAAAATAATAATTTATTACAAGTTTATTAAACCCATTAACCACCATTTATTTCGTTTTATTATTTATAAAGTCTTCCGTGTTATATTTAATAGTTATGCGATATATAACCTAACGCCCCTAGTCGGCAGTTGAGAACCAAACGCACCCTTATTTGTTTCCGGTAAACAAAACCGCGCCAATTTCTGCTAAACCCAGTCAAACGACCCCCTTTGTTGACTTCTCTAAACCCAAACACACCCCTAATGGTTTCCTGTTCACCCAAACACCCATGTTTGTGTTAATTGCCAAACCAAACGCACCCTTGTGCGGTGACAACCAATACCAAACGCACCCTATTTGTTTTTAACAAAACCAAACGTACCCTAACTGATTATTACAAAACCAAACGCACCTAGGGTTGTTAAACAGCCATCCAAACGCACTCTGCTGCGTTCTTACTAAACCAAATGAACCCCCGACTGTTTCTAGTTAAACCACACACACCCTTTGTTGATGAGACGAACCAAACGCGGCCTTGTGGCTGTCGATACACAAACCAGCCGCACCCTTGTGGTGTGGTGGCTGTCAATACACAAACCAGCCGCAGGACTTTGGTGGTGTCGTGGTTGTCAACCGAAAGACGCACCCCCGGTGGTGACAAGAAGCCCAACGCACCCTTGTGGCTTAGTGAAACCAAGACGCACCTTTCGAGGGACGTGACTCAAACCGACAAACGAGCCCTTGCTGTTCTGAAGATCAAAACCAAGGCGCCCCCATCGGTGCCTTTACACAGCCAAACGCAACCTATGGTGGTGGCTGCCACCCTTTCGGCTGACAAAACAACACAACGCATCCTACGTCGGGGCTGACCCGGACCCGAACGCACCCCTTGTCGGTGCAAAACCACACCGAACGCACCCTTGTGGTGCCGAAATCAAACCGACGCACCCTAGGCTGCCATATAACAAACCGAACGCACTCTTGTGCCGAATAACAACCGAGCGCACCCTTGAGGGTGGTATGGTGGTGATGGTGGGCCGGCTGTAGCAGTGAGGATGGTGGCGTGGCGATGGTGATGAGGTGGTGAGGATGGGGTGATGTTGATGGTGGGGTGTGTGTGGGGAGTGTGGTGTGTGTGGCGCGGTCGCGAGCTGCTATGGCGATCGGGATGAGGGGTGGTGCGGGGCGTGGCCGCGAGTGGTGGTGGGGATTGGGTAGATCGGGTGATGAGGAGCAAATTTGGTCTCGGCCAGAAAGCTCACCGGAAAACTTTTCCGGCGGCGGCGGCAGATATGAAGAGAGGGAGGAAGATAAGATGGTGCGTTTTTAAATATATGAAAAAATGAGAAGAAAATTGTGTATAACTTGTATTTATATATAAAATTATAAAAGAAATGGCAAGTGCCAAAATTGTCTAAGGGTTGATTTTGTAAGTTTTAATATACTTTTGATAACTATCGGTTCGGGACTCGTTTGATGTCACACCCCCAAAATATCATAGCGTAAAGGTAACCAGGGGTGTGACAGATTGGTATCTAGAGCCAAGGTTATAGAGAACTAGGTTGCATTAGGTAGCACTAGACTATAACTACTTAACTGTCTTTAACTATGCTTATTATGCTTTTATTGCCTGTCATTGCTGATTTCTCAAAATGGGTACAAAGACTCACAATCAAAGGAGTATCATATATTAAAATGGGGTGAACATGTGACATAGACATACATATAGTACATATACTTAATATGGGTTACATGGTATTAAGCCTATACATATACTTAATATGGTGTACATGTCATAAACAAAGCTTAACTACGCGATTTAAAACATACCTATATTCCTTATTTCATATTTTTCCTTGTCATCAGCAACATGTCAAACCCGGATGAATTGAGACACAAAAGTAAAAACAGAACACCTGATAACCACTACACTAGGTACTTCCCAGATTTCCCCGACACACTTCCTTAGTGTACCCACAGGAGACGTCCTAACTCTAGAATACTATTTGTGCCGATGTATCAAATCACCATTTCTCTCCTCCCCCCCAACTATCATAGGACCCTCCCGCGTCGTATATTCCTATTTTCCAACTATTTAGCCAAAATTCTTTGCTGAACATGCCAGTGTATTTCTGCTTATCAACCTTGATGAATTACGCAATTATGATCCCTTACTACCACCACCCACACCTCATGCCCCATTCACGATGGCTGCTTACCAACAGGATGATTCTGAAATGGACCCCCAACCCAAGAGAGGAAGCTCAAACCGAAACTGGTCAGAAGTTCGGATGCAATTACCTGAGCCATAACCTTGACCGTATGCACAACGCACCTTAGAGGACAGTTGCATACCATTCTCGAGGACATGGACCGTTACCCAAATGCCTGTTTAAAGGAGTTAGAAGCCTTCATGACACTGTGGGATGGAAGCCCCGAGTTGAAAAGTTCGTTGGAGACACTATCGATGGACGATTTAGTTTACTCAACATAGGCAATATGGTGTGTGATGCGAAGGAATCATGCTAAGTAATGCTCAAGAGGAAGCACGACAGAAAGGACAGGAGCACTCGAGGAAGTGTCCAACAAAATCTACCGTCAACAACAACTAGTTTGATTTTCATGCTTTGTATAACCACTAAGCTATGGGTTTGTCACGGCTAGTGAACTCTTGTATTCCCGTACTCTTTGAAATAAACATCGTGTTTGCGAATAATAACAGTATTGATTTCGAGAGACATGTCATTTGTAGTAATATCTTTACACATATAATTTTCGTGCATGTCATAACTATCCTTCCATTGTCCCTCTTATAGAAAATGGCACCCGGACGACGCCTAACTGTCCGCCGGAACCCTCCGGTCAACCGTTCGACCAACCAAAACAACGTGGACATCAACTGTGGCATTGACACTCAGATGCTCAACCAGCTCATTGATGCACAAGAGTAACTGACACTCGCAGATGCCGCAGCTGTGACTCATGCTGCAAGGCACTCAAGAAGAAGATACAACCTAGGATCCACTCTACCCTAGAATAAGGGCATGCAACTACAAGGAATTCCGTGCAGTCATGCATGAAAACTTCCGTGGTACTGAAGGTGCTGTAGGCTTAACCCGATGGTTTGAGAAACTAGAATCTCAATTTGGGATTAGCAACGTCGCAGAAGGTGACCGAGTCAAATTTGCTTCTAGCACACTGCTAGATGGTGCTTTAACTTGGTGGAACGTGTATGTTCGTTCTGTTACTCTCGATACCGCTCATGCAACACCTTGGAGCGATTTCAAGGCTATGTTCATTCGGAAGTACTGCCCTAGGAATGAGATCAAGCAAATGGAAAATGAGTTGTGGAATTTAAAGGTGAAAGGCACAAACCTTACTGCCTACAATCAACGTTTCCAAGAACTCATCCTCTTATGCCCTGAAATGGTACCCAACGCCGACCGGTTGTTGGAACGTTACATCGAAGGTCTACCTTTGAGCATCAAGGGTAACGTAACCTCGTCCAAACCAGTAGACTTGCATGAAGCAATTGACATGGCTCAAGGTTTGATGTACCAAGTGGTCCAAGAGTTAGGAGAAAACTCGGGCGACAAACGGAAATGGAACGGAAACCACTACACCCACAACCCCAACAACACCAACAACACTAGCAACCTCAACCCGAACAAACGCCTAGAGACAGCAAGGGTGTTTACAGCCGGACAAGGTTCTTATGCTGGCAAGTTACCTCACTGCGGAAAGTGTGGACGACACCACACTGACGCATGCCCTCCTACTTGTCACAACTGTGGAAAGGCAGGACATAAGGCCAAAGACTGCCGAGCTCCACCTCGTCCCGCAAACCAAAGAGGACCAGGAAGCCAAGGAGGACAGGGAAGTGATGTCACTTGTTTCAGATGTAAGGACATTACAAGAACAAGTGTCCGAATAATGGAAGTCAAGGCGGTGGAAACCAAATTCGAGGCAACCCGCAAAACCCTCAGAACAATCAAAGACAGAATCAAGGGAACCCTAAGGGGAATAACCAAGCATCAACCAGTACTCAAGGAGGACGCAGGGCACCTGGCAGAGTATACAGCCTATGTGCTAAAGCAGCAGTGAAAGATAACAACGTGGTGAATGGTACGTTCCTGATCAATAATGTCTATGCTTCAGTACTATTTGACACTGGTGCGGATAGAAGCTTTGTGTCTTATGCTTTCAGTAAATATATAGACATCCCTCCTACAACCCTAGATACTAATTATAATGTGGAGCTAGCCGACGGAAAGTCACTAACCACAAATACTATTTTAAGAGGGTGTACTCTTAACTTGCAAAATCACCTGTTCAAAATCGACTTACTCCCTATAGAATTAGGAAGTTTTGACGTCATCGTCGGAATGGATTGGATGGCCGAACATCGCGCAGAAGTTGTGTGTTATGAGAAGTACATTCGTGTTCCGTACAGAAACGATATGCTGATCATACAAGGCGAAAGGAGCGGAATTAAAAGCGAATCGAGATTAGAAGTCATCTCGAGCATCAGGACACAGAAGTACATCGACCAAGGATGTCAAGTGTTCTTGATTCAAATGATGAAGGAAGAGAAAACCCGAAAATCCAAAGAGGCGAATTGCAGATGTGCCTGAGTCAGAGACTTTTTCCCCCGGGGTATTTCCTGAAGAAATTTGAGGACTTAACCCCGACGCGCCAAGTAGAATTTCATATCGAGTTAATACCCGGAGCTGCACCTATTGCACGTGCACCATATCGTCTTGCGCCTGTAGAAATGAAAGAACTAGCCGAACAACTAAAAGAACTTTCTAACAAAGGTTTTATAAGACCAAGTTCCTCTCCGTGGGGAGCACCAATCTTATTTGTCAAAAAGAAAGATGGATCTCCGAACATGTGTATCGATTATCGTGAGTTGAACAAACTTACTAGGTGAAAAATTGTTTACCGCCTTACCAAAGGATCATGATTTGTTTGATCAGTTGCAAGGATCCAGCATCTACTTCCAAACATTGACTTAAGGTCGAGTTATCATCAGTTAAGGGTTAGAGAAGAAGATATCCCCAAGACTGCTTTTAGAACACGATACGGACACTATGAGTTCCAAGTTATGCCTTTTGGGTTGACCAACGCACCTGCGGTGTTCATGGACCTCATGAACCGTATGTGCAAACCATACTTGGACAAGTTTGTTATTGTGTTCATCGACGATATTCTCATATACTCCTGCAATGAGAAAGAACACAAGGAACACCTTAAAACTATTCTGGAGTTGTTGAAGAGAAAAGAAGAACTGTATGCCAAATTTTACAAGTGTGAATTTTGGATCAATACAGTAAAATTCCTCGGTTACGTAATTGATAGCAGTGGTATTCATGTAGACCCACTAAGATTGAAGCAGTTAAGTATTAGGCGATCTCCAAACCACTCTTTCAGAGATTCGCCAGTATCTTATGGTCTTAGCAAGGCTACTATAGGAGATTCATCAAGATTTCTCCAAAATAGATAAGCCTAGTGACTGAGCTTTTACTCTAGAAGAACCAGATTTCAATTGGTGGTGAAGAGGACATGAAGAAGCTTTCACATCTATTGAAGCTGAAACTATATGGCTAGCACCTATTTTAACACTATATGAAAGGCAGTGGAAGATTCTTTGTGGTGACTGTGATGCATGTCCATAAAAGGGTTAGGTTATGGCACCTATGCAAGAAGTGAAGGGTTATCGCATCACGCTTTTAGGCAAACTGAAATTCTCTCAGTGTAGAAGAAACTAACACTAACTCATGATCTGGAGTTAGGAGCAATAGTGTTCGCCCTGAAGATCTGGAGACACTACTTATATAGCATAAAGTGTGTAGTATTCACCGACCACAAAGTCTAACAAACATAATCCTAGACCAAAAGGACCTCAATATGAGGCAGCGCCAATGGATAGAGCTCCTAAGTAATTACGATTGCGAAATTCGTTATCACCCGGGGAAAGCAAATGTAGTAGCAGATGCCTTGAGTTAAAAGGAAAGAATCAAACCGTTAAGTACCGGTCAGACTTGGTTATACCATAGTTGCTTGGACATTGTTCCGTCATGAATCCTTAAGGCTCAGAAAGAAGCAATTAAGATCGAAAACATCAAAGCAAAAGATATTGGTGACATGCTAAAGAAATTAGAAGCCCGCGCTGATGGGACATTATGTTTGGATAATAGAAGTTGGTTACCATGTTACAGTGACATGAGATTTTTGATTATCCACGAGTCACATAAGTCAAAGTATTCTATTCATCCAGGAGCCGACAAGATGTACCATGACATGAAAATGTTATATTGGTGGCCAACATGAAGCTATCATTGCCCAACAATGATGTCAGCAAACATGCCTGACTTGTGCCAAGAGTCCCAATAAGGCTGAACTTCAGAGGACCCTCAGGGGGTGAGTAGAGAACGGTGGGGGAGGATGTCTGGGGGGCGGCGGCCAATATACCAGAATGGAAGTGGGAGAAGATAACAATGGAGATTTCACCACCAACTACCCAACAATGGCACTAGGATCGATTCGATTTGGGTCATTTCTGGGTTGAGCGTCTTACCAAGTTCTTGGCTCACTTTTTGGCCAATAGAGAGACCAGATCGACAGAAAAATTGACAAGGTTGTACATGAAGGAGATAGTAGCAAGACATAGAATATCGGAGTCAATCATCTCCGATCCTGATAGCCATTTTACCTTAAGAGTTTGGAAATCTTTGTATAAAGCATTGGGTACGCAATTGGACCTAAGTACTGCTTATCATCCTCAGACCGATGGTCAGAGTGAGAGGACCATTCAAACATTAGAGGACATGCTAAGAGCTTGCGTGATTTAACTTTGGAAATGTTTGGGATAGGCCAATTACCCCTAGTAGAATTTTTGTACAATAATAGTTTATCACACGACCATTAAAAGATAGCGGCATCCGTTTCGAAGCACTTTATGGTAGGGAAGTGTCTTCTCGTGCTGTTTGGTTGGGCTGAAGTTGGAGAAGCATAACTTACCGGACCAGAGATTATTCACGAGACTATGGAAAATATTTTCAAGATTAGAGATCGCATGCAAGCTGCAAGTGATCAATAAAAGAGCTATGCTGACAAGAGGCGTAGGCCCCTTGAGTTTGAAGTTGGAGATAAGGTTAAGCTCAAGGTCGCACCCTAGAAGGGTGTAATTCGATTCGGGAAACGTGGAAAGTAAAACCCTTGTTATGTTGGACCCTTTCGAATCATAGAAAGGATTGGTCCAGTAGCTTACCGATTAGAATTACCCCAGGATCTTAGTCGAGTGCACAATGTGTTTCACGTTTCAAACCTAAAGAAAATGTTTGTTCCGATGCACTCAAGCACGTTATAAACCTCCTGGAGGAAATCCAACTGACGATTAACCTCAACTGCGTCGAAGAACCGTAGAGATTAAGAGACCGCGAGGTCAAGCAACTCAAGCGAAGCCGTATACCTATCGTTAAGCTTTTGAAGCACACGAATAGGCCAGAGTATACGTGGTGAACGCGAGGAACCAATTCAAAGCAATTTAACCACTCACATTGTTTGAAAATCCAACATCTTTCTACAACACATCTTGAATTTCATGGGGGGGCGAAATCTTCAAAACCTGGGAGGCTGTGGCACCCTGTAAGAAAAAATAGATTCTCTTATCGTTAAGTAAAAGTCATGTACTGAAAGTTTGCAAATTTACCGTTAATTTCAACAAGGAGTCATTTTATGATCGTTAATGCATTACTTTTTGTCATGGAAAGTTTAATTTGCACGCGAATATCACCATTATTACTCTGTGTCTAAAAGGATATTTTAGAACGCGTAACGATAAAACCATACTTATTTCACTTTTGTGAAACGAGGCCATTTACTTGTAACACTTCATAAAATCGCATACATACAAATTAATAACCATGACAACTATAATTGAATTCAACAAAGATAAAATAAACTATATATATATATTCGCATGAAAACCAATATCAGATGTATATACATATGAATGTATATAAACCAATATACAATAATAATGAGACATCCATCATCACAAATCCTTACTCTCAACCCCTAGAATAAACCCTTTTTCTTATTTTGAATATCTCCATCACATGATACGTCTTATAAACCTGATACAATTTCAAATGGGAGAAACAAGATATAGTAGAGATTCCTTAATAGTATTAGAAAAAGAGGCAATGATGATAACAGTATTAGAAAACTACATTATGGCTCAATAGTAGTATAGGGTCATTCCACATGCAACATTTTAGTAACCAATCAAAGACTTCGAGTATAAATCAGGAACCATGCACGAGCTAACTTGCTAATCCCCCACAATGCAACTAAATATTGAAAATAAAACAAAAGTTAAACAATAACGATGTAGAGTGAGGATTTTCGTTGAGTGCAAGAGCTAAGTGGGTGTCGCGTTATAGGAAGTACAACCAAATTGCGATCTCTTTATCATCACATCATTCCTCCTCAAAACGTTTGACAAACTTTGACCTCAGTAAGTCGTGACCTCGTGGGTTTAATATTTACTAGTCATTCATCATATAGTTTAACGAGACCTCGATGTCGCATGACCTATATACGACATAAAACCCACGCAGGGTTAATATGTGCGTACGCATGCAAGGGTTTGGGGCGTGGCATACATGAAATAACAACAAGTAAGTAAACCTTATAAATACCATACCATGCGTAATAATAAATAACGAAACCAGGGATTTTCATTAACCTTAAACACGCAGAAACTTGCTAACGATGCTTTCGCTAAGGGATTATCATGTCACTAGAATTTTTGCATGAGAAGTTGAAAAACCCTTACCTTATGTCCCAAGACACATACCATGGGAGGCCAGTGACCAAGCAACCCAAGATGAACCACGTGACCATTTTCTCGCAGAAATGTGTGCACACGACTTGGTTAAGGATGAGCAACTCACGCTCGTTGGTTCGTGCCCATACCTCGTAAACCCTTGACACAAATAGCACCATAAAATGTATCACTAAGCCATGAAATGGTATCGCCTGGTCATGGGTGTTGTGTTGCGTTGCAAGAAAACGGTGGCCATAAAACACACGCGGTGCGTCAGGCCTAAGTGCCATGAAGTTCATCCTTATTGCCTCGACCTTACACCAATCGGTGACTAACCTATAATCAAGAACCATATACGGATAATTTATGGAGACCCAACTGAAAGTAAAACTTAAGGATTGCGTAGAAAGTGAGAAGAAACCGAAACAGTGAGTATTATAACCCACTGTTGTTGTGTCGGTTGGGCAGCAAAAGGGAAAAAGGAAGAAGTGGAACATGTTACATATATATATACACATGAGAGGTTACATGGTGAAGAAGAAAACACAAGACAAGTGGGTACAACCCACTGTCGGACGACAGAAAACAGAAAAAGGGGAAAGGAAAGAAAACAAGTTATAGGCCACATGGGTTGAGTATTTTATATTAACATTTCATAAGATATTTTCCTAAAAACATGCATGCAAAATCCATTTTTATAAGACTTTAAACACAAAGAAATATAAGAAACACGCATGTTGTTCGGGTCCTCGAAACGTTCCAACCGAATCCAAATGGATTGGAAAATCCTTTAACGAGAAAATGATTAGTTCGTCAAGTGGAGAAGCCTAAATAACATTTTCTTATGACTTAAAATTTGTAACCACGAAGTCGAGTTTTAAAAGAGTAAATAAATTTAACACGGTTTATAAAAACGTATTTAACGCTAAAAAAAATTTAAAGTCTATTCGGGTCTAAATATGTAAAGTTATGAGAATAAAAGAATATAAAATATAAAAGTTATATATATTATATATATTATTATTTGGAAAGTCAAGGGATTAAAATATATTCTTCTGATAAGAAACTTAAACGAGTTGAGCGAACCGTGATATATAAATCCGATAATTATACAAATTTATTTAACGACAACGATATAAATAAATAAACACGATGAGAAAATATATACACTTAGTGACATACAAATAATGTTTATATTTTCTTTAAATATAAATCACATGGACTTGTGAATATAAATTGCGACGCGTGATAGTATAGATTCCTGTATAGATACTTATAGATGTAAAGTCGTCCCTAGAGCCAATGGTCTAATCAACACTTTGAAAACGTAAAATGTTAACTCATACATGGTAATACCCTTTTGACCATTTGCATAATTCATTGAATACATTAAGTTTTAGAATGTAAACTCAGATTTGTCATAATTACTTAGGTGCTTCGGCTATCTTGACTGCTTTAAATATCCATTTTCTCTCTCGACGGTTAACTGTGAGGTAGTTTTCATAGCCCCTACTCTAGCTACTGTTTTTAAATCATAATTGTGGGGGTGATGAACATTGCTTATTTCAATACTGTGTGAATACAAGTACTATTAATCATTACTGGATTGGTAGTAAAAGTCCGCGATTAAACCCAAGTTATTTCACAATATCTCATACAGTTATATCTAATACTATCAGTTATCCCGATTATCATGAACCGTTAATTTACTTGTAAGTACAGCAATGTTAGTGGATAGAGATTATCGGGATTGACGTCTCCCTGTTTCGACATAGACTATCATTAGTCAAGCGAATCACAGTTTCATTTGAGTCAATTAACGGGTGGTCCCGGGATTAGACATCTGCAAGGGCATTCATTCATTGTTGGTATATGTTAACGCTTTGGTGTCATGAGCTTAGATAATAGTAATGCAATTTATATGACTTTGTATCTGTTATATTGTCATATGTGGATAAAATCTTGTGATTCATAAAACATTACATTTTCCTGCTTAAACAAACCTATAAACTCACCAACTTTATGTTGACACTTTAGCAATGTTTTCTCAGGTGTTAAGAACGAAGATGCTATATGAAGTCTCATGCATTGCAGTCATTTCCCGTTATCTAAAGATCACTTGTATTATTTAAAAACAATGTTGTATTGTCTATTTTTATGCTTCCATTGAATGTTTAAACAATTTATTATTTCCTAATTCAAGTGATTAATTTTCTTAAAACGTCTCATATAGAGGTCGTTCTGTATTGCTTAGAAGTATGATAATCATGAAGTCATACGCCCTCGGCTGCCATTATACTCTGATATTTTGGGGGTATGACATCCTTCTCTTTTCTTCTTATTTAATTCTAGTATGATATGGAGTGAAGATGATATAGTTTGGTTCCTACAAAATGTAAATATTTTTCTGTTACAATCTATATTAGATAACATCTTGTTGTCTTTTGTCTAGTTTTTTATTTTGCAGTGACTAGTTTTGTCAAGCAGTAAAACTTCATTAAATAAGGCTATAAAAGGAAAAGGATTGGCTCATTTAGATAATTAAGTCATTTTAAGGTTTGAATATGTTTTATCTCTGTTTTCTAACCACTTTGTAATTGTTTCTTGATTTCTTGTTTGTATTTGTATCGAACTTAAAACTAGGTTCCACATTTGAAGTGGAAGTCTAGTGCAGTTATAAAAATAAAAGGGAGGTTGGTTGTATGAAATCCTTGGTGTTGTCTAGTGTAAGTCTTTAAACCTGTTGCTCTTTACAAATTCTACATGGTATCAGTCTAGTTAGCTTGATATTATAAAATATTTTTGATCAAATTTGTAGTTTTTTACTTAGATTCTTGGGTTCTTCAGTTGATTAAGAGGTTAGATCTTGTTTAGATCGTTGGTTTAAAGTGTTAATTGTTGTCTTCCAGCAAGCTAGCAATTAGCTTAAACGTCTTCCAGCAGGATCCATCACCACATGGGAGGATCTTACTACCCGATTCCTTGCTCAATTCTTTCCACCGAGAAGGACCGCAAAACTCTGCAATAATATCGTGATGTTCCAACAACATCATGGAGAATCTCTATCTGAAGCATGGACTTATTTAAAGGACTTACTACAAAAAGTCCCTCATCATGGCATCGAACTTTGGCTCCAAGCCTATTTTTTTTTATGACCATGTCAATCCTATCACAAGACAAACCATTGACCAATCGGCCGGTGGCAAGCTTCGTGACCTAAACGTCAAAGAATCCTGGGCATTATTAGAGGACCTCGCCCTCTATGACAACGAAAGTTAGAACGACCCAAGGGATTTTGCTAAGCCGGTCAAAGCAATCGCTTTGCCTCAAGATGTCCCGAGTACATCCGACCGTCGTCTAATCAAGTTCAACGTTTGATGGAAGCTTATCTTGCTCTGACACAACCTACTCAAGTGAACAAAATCACTACCTCATATAAGATCTGCAGTGGTCCCTACGACACTCAGTATTGCATGGAAGATCCCGAACAAGCCTTTGTTGAATATGCATCCTCGTGTACCGATGAAGCAGGAGGTAAGTGGTATACTTTCAAGCTCGATCAAAATAATCTTGGTGACACCTACAATCCGTCATGGAGAAGTCACCCAAATCTTAGGTAGAGACAACCCCAAAACTCTCAAAATAATTTTTCAAACCTACCTAACTGGTTCAAACCCAACGGTTTAATCCCAAACCATTCCTTCAACAACCATCCTCAAAGCTTTAACAATCAATCAAGTCTGGAAGGATTAGTATCTAACTTTATGGCATTTTAAGATGCCAAGTTGTTTAAGTTTGAAGCCGATTTCAAATGACAACAAGGTGAGATGACTAACAAAATAGACATAGTGTTGAAGGCCATCATTGATCAAATAGCGGGCACATTACCTAGCGACACAGTTAAGAACCCAAAACTGGGGACTCATCCAGTCTCGTCTGCTTGTTCATACCCAACAATTGATCCCCAATGCTCATCTTACCCTTCCAACTCAATCAATTCTATCAAGGCATAATTCAAGGAGGCAACCATTTCCCAAACAAGCTTGCGACAACCCAAGATTAAAACCGAACCACCACAACCAGAAGAGCCCAAACCAACTCTTAAAGATGAATTCCAGGATTTGCATCTTAACCTACCGGTTCTTGAAGTCCTAGCTCATGCTCCAATCTATAACGCCATATTAGATAAATATATAGAAAGCTTAGAACTAGGCAAAAACAGATCATCATTTGTCCAAGGAGCAATACCTGCGAAAATGGAAGACCCAGGACTATTCACTCTACCTTGTAGATTAGGGGACTCAAAACTTTTTGACACCTTGGCTGATCTAGGATCATGTGTGAACATGATCCCACTTTACCTTTTCAAAAAACTTAACATCAGATTATTAGAAGAGACTGATCATATCTTTGGGTTAGCTGACGGAACCAAATCCTACCCCGTTGGGATTGTTAAAGACGTAGAAGTCCATATAAGGAAACTAAAACTATTAAATGATTTCTACGTGATCGATATGAAGAAGGATCCCGAGACCCCTTTGCTAGTAGGGAGAGGATTCCTAGCTACCGCCAATGCAGTTAAAGATTTTAGGATGACCAAAATAGCAGTGGAGGAAGGAATCACTAGGTCGGTATTCAGAGTAAAAAGGGTAGACTTAGGTGAGGAGGAAGCATCTTATTGGACAACACTTGGAAGAAGGGAGTCATACAAACCACGACCTCTCTCGGATGGAATAGGTGCACGAACCCCTTATTATGCTAGGAAGGACTTCTTAGACTGCCATTTACCCGGAGAATGGGAAATTGCTAGAGATGCCGAGCTCAATCCTTTTAAGGATACCTTAGTATTTAGGAGGATGGTAGAGTTCTTAGGGGCCATACCCATTAACCTTAAAAGTAATATGTGGGAATCAGAGGACCTAATTAAAAAACCAATTAACTGGGATAAACCACCCAAAAACAGAGATGGAGCATGGCACATCAAGATTAGACTAATCGACCCAGACGGAGATGAGTTGCTTCAAGTGAAGCACATCTCATACCCGAATGATAATCCCCACCTTAGGGAAAAACTCATCTCATGAAAAAAAATAAGTATTCCAATTACCTCCAAAATCTACCATACTCGTCCTAAGCATAGCTAGGAATGGGATGACTTAGTCTGTAGAATTCTAGTAATCTTATGATCAAACCAAGAACAAGAGTGAGATGTGGGTTGTGATGTTAGAGAGAGATTGGATGGAAAATGGATGAATTGTATAAAATGGAATATGGAAAAATGGAACAACCAACCCCTCTCCAAGGCTAGGAGAGGGTTTAAATACATAAGTTATGGCCGGCCATGGGCTAGAATGGGCCTCCCATGGGCCTTGGGCCGGACTAGATTACTAATCTAATCATTATACTAACTACGAGCTAAGACCTGTTACAACTTGGAAGTGACCGACACTTTTTGTGTTTCCAACAATCTCCCCCTAAGGGAGGTCACTCCAATTTACAAAATTTTAAACCTAGCATACTATGCTTTATCTTTAGTCTTTAGTTCGTACTCTTGACTTTCTCTTGTGAATATGTTGTAGTGATCATTGATTTCTGGATAGAGCTTGTTCCTTGAACTTGTATTTGACATTGTGATCTTGAGCATCTTGAGATCATCAACCAAGCATAATCTCTTTGCCATCTTGAAACTTTGCCATCTTGTGGACTTGTGACTTCTGGACCGACATGCTCATACCATTCTTGAAAAGCTTTAATGTTGCATCTTTCTTGATATTCTTTAACTTTAACACTTCGACACTTCTAG
>BQNB010044565.1:0-44814 GCA_026074375.1 Tanacetum coccineum
ATTATCTTGTTTCAACTCTATCATAATCCTTTTAAGTGCCTATATAATCTCAATTCAAGTCGCCCACAGTACCAACACCTCTAATAATCCTTAACCCAGAACCCTCATCATGACTAAACTTGCTTTTTGTGATTACCACAACATGGTGGCAATTTTGGAGAACACAGAGCATAACACTGATTTCCATCAGATAGTGGACTTCCTTCAAGCTTCTCACATCAGGTATGCTTTGACGGTTAGTCCCACTGTTTATGTTTCACACATCCGACAGTTTTGGTCCACTGCTAGGATCGAAACAGCGGATGGAGAAACTAATATTCTTGCTAAAATCAATGGCAAGCAAAGGACTATCTCTGAATCATCAATTAGGAGGCATCTCAAACTGAATGATGAGGAAGGGATTAGTACTTTGCCTGACAATGAACTTTTTGAAAACCTTTCACTGATGGGTTACAATATTTTGCCAAATCAAAGATTTTCTTTTCAAAAAGGTCAATTTTCATGTCAGTGGAAGTTTCTGATTCATACCATTATGCAGTGTTTGAGTCCAAAAAGTACTAGTTTTAATGAGTTTAGTAGTAATATTGCTACTGCTCTTGTATGTCTTGCCACAAACAGAACTTACAACTTTTCTAAGATGATTTTTGATGGTATGATGAGGAATGTCAAAAGTAAGGGTAAATTTCTAATGTACCCTAGGTTTATTGAAAAACTTTTGAAAATGAGTCAATTTGGTACTATCAAACATTCTGCAATTTACCCTGTTCCCTTTCAAACTCAAAAGGTTTTTACAACTTTAAGAGTCAACAGTCCTAGTTTTTCTGGGAGGACTGTTCCATTGTTTGATACCATGATTGTTCAACAGGGTGAAGGCTCAGAAAACCAACTTGAGCCCCATCACACACCCTCAACTCAGCATGTTTCTCCACCTCATCCAACTCACACATCCTCACCTCATGAAATACAATCCACTCCTCCAGAAGCTCAAACTACTCCACAAGCATCTCTACCTCACACAACAAATATTCCATCTCACACTCCCACACCTAGGAGAATGACCAAAAGGGCTATACGGATTTCTCAGTCTAAAGCCCTTTCACCTGTTGCAGATGAGACTGCACCTCCCACAAGAGGTGACAGATATGGAGAGGCTTTCCCTACTGCCACTAGCTTAGATGCAGGGCAGGACAGGGAAAACATACCTAAGACCTCTGCCATGCCCCATGAATCATTTCCAAGGGTTACTTCTCTTGGTGGTGATGAGGGTAGTCTGAAACAAAAGCTTAAGGAATTGATGGAATTTTGTACCACTCTGCAAAGCCAACAAACTCAAATGGCTGAAAAAATCCAGAGTCAAGATCTTGAAATCAAGCAATTGAAGGCCAGGATTCAGACTTTGGAGGATGCTCAAAAGCCAAGAGAAGGTGTTCAAGAGGATGCTCCAAACAGGGGAGGAATAGATCAAGGGGAGGTTAATGTGTTTAAAGGTGATGCTGAAAAAGATAGTAGCAGGAGTACTGACAAAGGAAGTGAGAGTACAGGAGATCTAGCAAATGTTTTGAGTTCTATGGGAGCTGCAAATATCCTAGCTAGTGGAGGTTTGAAGGAAGTTTTTACCACTGCTAGTCCACAAGTTCCCCCTGTTAGTTCAAATGTTTCCACTGCTATTGTCACTGCTAGTGAGAAAGATCCCACTGCTGAAGTTCTTACCACTGCCAGAGATACAACACCTTATACAAGAAGACCAAGAGCTTCAAGAGGGGTAGTCATCAGATCTACATCTCCTATTCCTATTAGTATACCATCTGCTGGGAAGGAAGACAAGAGGAAAGGGAAGGAGATTATGACAGAACCAGAGAAGCCTGCTAAAGCTAAAGTTCAAGAACAAATGAGTTTACAATTGGCTAGAGAATTACAAGAAGAATTTGTTCATGAAGATCAAAGCATAAGAGAACAGATTGAAAGAGATGCAAAGATTGCCAGAATTCATGCTGAAGAAGATCTTAGACAAATGATTAATGAGCTTGACAGGAGTAATGTGATGATTAACAAACATATGGCAGAATATGAAGAAGCTGAAAATGATCTGACCATTGAAGAGAAGACTGAGTTAATCACAGAACTCATTAACTATCAGAAAGATTTTGCTAGAATCAAGAAATACCAAGCTCAGCAACAAAGGTTGGCATCAAAATCTGAAAGAAGAAAATTTTACACATCTGTCTTAAGAAGCCATGCTGGATGGAAGACAAAAGACTTCAGGGGAATGACTTTTGATCAGTTAGAAGAGAAGTTTATTCTAGTTTGGAAAAGCATACAAGATTTTGCGCCTATGGATTCCAAGAAAGAAAGTGAAAGTCTCAAGAGGTCAGGAATCCTATTGGAAAAATTCAAGGCAAAAAGGTTGAACACAAGTGATGTTTCAGCTCAAGAACAACAAGAAAGTGATAATCCGGATGAGATTATCAATCTTCAACAATGGGCAGTGCTAGTTAGGGAAGAGACTTCAGTGAATATTACTCCTTCAGTTGTCAAGGTATCCATATGTGATTGAAAAATTTACAAGGACAAGCTAAGGGAGGTAAATTAGATATTTAGAGTTGGACAAGCACCAAAGGTATATTCTTACTTTCAGTCTATGCTTAAGGATTTTGACAAAGATGACTTGGTGACACTATGGAAGCTAGTCAAAGATAGGTTCAAGACAGAACTCCCAAAGAGTGACCTGGAAAGATGTTTGTTTTGGCCTTTAAAGGTCATGTTTGAACCTGTTGCCACTGATCTACTATGGCAGTTTGAAGCTCCTATTAAGAGTTGGAAGATGTACAAATCATGTAAAGTTCACTGCCTGTCAATGAAAGGAATGATTATCTACATGCTTAATGATGTTGAGTATCCTTTTCAAAAGACTACTCTTAAGAAGATGCTTGATCACAAGTGTGAAGTAAGTGAATTTAATGAAGATGTGATTCAGATGATCAACCTAATTAGATGACAGCTCAAAAAGGAATAAGGGGTTTGAAGCATCCTCTCCAGGAAATCATTTTATTTTGGAAACTTGATATGTAGGTGAAGTATCAAGTTTAGGGGAGGATTGTTGGGAATAAAATGCTAAGGGATTCCGACTGTTAGTTGAATAGTTCCCATTGTTAGTATATTTTCCCACTACAAGGTTTCCACTGCTTGAAGACTTTCCACTGCTGATTAAAGATAAGGATTACTCAGAGTCAAAGACGCATTATTGTTATACATAGAATGTACTCTGATTATCCCTGTAATTTAGGAGATCTAGTTAGGTCTTATCTTGTATAGGGCTCCTTGTGCTATAAAAGGAATCCTTAGGTTAGAGTAGTAAATTAACATTGATCATATACATACATCTTACACATACTACTCTCATAGCTTTAAGGATTTGTAAACCCTAGTGCTTTTGAGTACTCGTATTATTCAATCAATAATATTAAGGCTTGTTGGTTATTTACTATTCCATTCCATTACCATTGTTATTCTTCTTAAACACTAAAGGTTAGATTCTGCATAGCCTTTGGTGAAACATTTCAACAAAGTTTCTCACATTATTATCTTGTGATTACCAAGGTAATAATAACCTTATAACCTAAGGCAGTAGATCTAGAGTTTTGGGACTCAACAAGACGGGTGAATCTAAAAATCTACGATGTCATCAAAAAGGAGGTTGAAAAAAATACTTGATGCCGGATTAATTTACCCGATCTCGGATAGTCCTTGGGTAATCCCCGTACATTGCGTACCAAAAAAAGGTGGCTTACATAACTTTCTAAAATTTCAAAACCAAAGGCTGAAATGTCATATATTCCAAAGTTAAAACTATGAGGTTGTTTTGCCAAATTCTAATGTTAAAGTTTTAATATATATATATAGATATATAAATATATTATTATATATATATACTACTTAAAGGACAAACATGATTGTAAGCCAAGATCATAAACCTAGGGTATATATTGCCATTTTGCAAACTTATAACATATTATATTTTTATATTAATTATTAAAAGATTTATATATATAATTCCTAGCTTTTTGAAGAAACTTAAAAACTATAATGTGTATCACATTACAAGGGAGCTTTCATGTAAGGGGTTTCATTTGGGGTAACCAGTCTTGTTGATTTACGATTTAAGTTGTCCTTGGCTCCTCAAACGTCTAACTACATGACCTCAAAATATATGGCCCGAAACATTGATACATATTCCATAATAAATCTAATCAAAGTGATATTTCATTATGACATAAAACATATCCAAATCAAACAAAGACTTTGACATATTACCCAAGTTGTGGAACGAAGCCGTTACTTTCATTTCAATACTTTTGCATTCGTCAAGATTTCCCTGTACTGTTAAGGTGAGTTCATAGCCTCACTTTTAAATCTCTTGAATGTTTTCATAAACCCGTGAGGGGGATACATGCTATAAACTATAAATACAAGTGTATTCTAAATGTATGTTATCATAATAATTATTTCTTGTGATCTAAAGTCCCGTTTATGCCAAAAGACCCCACTATCATGGACCATTAATCACTTGCGAGTGAACGCGAATATGGTGGATATGCCTATTAGGATTGACGAATCCCGTTTGTGTTAGCCGGATAGGTAACCAAACGCACTATATTTGAATCTCATAGGTATATGGCAATTACCTACACCAGGGGCCATTATCATTATATATATCATTATTGATATATACACAAGTCAGTTTGTGTGCCATGAGCTTAGACGCAATAATACACTATTAATACTGTTTTCTATAATAATTATACTCATTGCAATTATTACACTTATGGGTGTATAACAACGTAACCCACTATTGAACTTGTATTCACACTATTTATTATAAACCTATAAATTTCATTCAACTATTGTGTTGATCTTTTTAGCATGTTTATCTCAGGTAATTGAGCAAACTATGGCACGGAGTGGCACGGACTTGAAGATGGCTAAACTGTTATCATTTAACTTTATGTTTTCCTGTAGATTTTGGGACCTCTGTTTGTAAAAACTCTGATGAATAAATGAATGATAACATCTTTTCCAAAACATCTCTTTATGAGTTATTTTTTATGATTGTGACTGTTGTACTATGAAGTAATACCCCAGATTAGCTTTCGCTGCTATATTTATCAAAATGGGGGTGTTATAGAATCCGTCGAAGTATTCATGGACGATTTCTCCATCTTTGGAAGCTCTTTTAATCATCGCCTAAACAATCTCGATAAAATGCTTCAACGTTGCGAAGATGCACAGCTTGTCCTTAACTGGGAAAAATATCACTTTATGGTTAAAGAAGGAATTATGCTTGGACACAAAGTATCTAAAGAAGGTCTCGAAGTCGACAAAGCAAAGATTGACGTAATCTCCAAACTTCCACCACCCACTAATATCAAGGTATTAGAAGCTTTCTAGGACATGCCGGTTTCTACCGAAGATTTATTAAAAACTTCTCAAAAAATGTCTGTCCTCTTACCAAGTTGCTCGGAAAAGATACTTCGTTCGAATTCAATGAAGAATGTCACAACGCATTCGAATTATTAAAAGAAAAGCTCACATGTGCTCCTGTGATCGTAAGCCCAAACTGGAGTCTCCCGTTCGAACACATATGTGATGCAAGCAATTTCGCAGTCGAAGCAATTTTAAGTCAAAAAGAAGGTAGAAATTTTCACCCAATATACTTCATTACTTTGCAAGCAAAACTCTCAACGCAGCTCAGCATAATTATACAATCACTGAAAAAAACTTATGGTTGTAGTCTTTACTTTTGATAAATTTTGATCCTATCTGGTGTTATCGAAAACAATCATGCACACTGATCATTCAGCTCTAAGGCACTTATTCAAGAAAGAAGATGCTAAACCATGCCTTATTCGTTGGATCCTGCTCTTACAAGAATTTGACATAGAAATTAAGGAAAGAAAAGGTATAGAAAATGTTGCAGCCGACCACTTATCCAGAATCAAAAAAGAAGAAACAAGTGATGACAATGAAGTCGATGATAACTTTCTTGGAGAAACTCTTATGGAGATAAACACTGAAGATGACCCATGGTTTTCAGACTTTGCAAACTATTTAGTAAGTGATATCATACCTAAAGGAATGACGTATCAACAAAAGAACAAATTTTTCTCTGACATCAAACACTACTTCTGGGAGGAACCCTATCTCTTCAAAGTATGTTCTGACAGTATGATCAGACGATGTGCATCTGGACCAGAAACCCAAACCATTTTAGATCAATGTCACCATGGACCAACCGGTGGACATTATGGACCGAACACAACTGCTAAAAAAGTCGTAGACTTAGGTTTTTACTGGCCAACCATAATCAAAGAAGCTCATACTTAAGTCCTCCTATGCGAAGTATGTCAAAAGACATGAAATATTTCAAAACGTGATAAGATGCCCTTAAACAACATTCAAGTGTGTGGAATATTCGACATATGGGGTATCGATTTTATAGGACCCTTTACGAAATCATATAAATTCGAATATATTTTAGTCATTGTCGACTATGTATCTAAGTAGGCCGAAGCGCAAGCTCTGCCAACAAACGATGCCAGATTTGTTATTACTTTTCTTGAAGAAACTATTCTGCCATTTTGGAATGCCCAAAGCTCTAACAAGTGACCGAGGAACTCATTTTTGCAACAAGATAATGGAAAAGACTATGAAAAGATATGGAGTTAACCATCGATTCTCTACATCATACCACCCTCAAACAAGTGGCCAAGTTGAAAACACAAACAGAGCTCTTAAAAGAATTCTTGAAAAGACTGTTAAAGACAATCTTGCTATCTGGTTAAGAAAACTTGATGACGCTCTGTGGGCTTTTCGTACAGCTTACAAAACACCAACTGGTACAACACCGTACAAACTCATATATGGGAAGAATTGTTACCTACATTTGAAATCGAACACCGTGCATACTGGGTCCTAAAAAACTGTAACCCAGATCTCATCACTGCTGGTGAAAAATGAATGTTTTAATTACACGAATTAGACGAACTCAGACATCAAGCCTATGAAAACTCTCGTCTGTACAAGGCAAGAACCAAAGTCTGGCACGACAGGAAACTCAAAATGAGAAAAGAATTCAAACACAAAAACAAAGTATTACTTTTTCACTCAAAGTACAAATTCAAACAACCAAAACTTAGATCTCACTGGCTAGGACCATACATAGTGAAACACTAGTATCCATCCGGATATGTTGAACTATATGGAAAAGATGGAAAAACATTTATTGTTAATGGCCATTGACTCAAGTTATATCATGAAGAAGAAGAATATAATGACCAAAGGGAAGCAATCACTCCCTTTTCTGAAAGAATGAACTCCAGAAGCATAAGCGCTTCTCGGGAGGCAACCCGTGCTTTACTTAAGTGTGAAGGAGTCCCTCCTCCACTCATATCCTTTATTTATTTTTCTAAAAAAAACCAAAAATATTTTCTTATTGTGTGCTTTTGTGTGTTTACTTTTATGCAGGTAATATAAGTCAAATATGGAAAATTATGAAGTATGCTCAAGGATAGCTCTCTCGCAGCTATATATCTCTATGCCCTGGGAAGTATCGTTTTCCCTTAATTTTCCCTATTCTCTAGTTTATTAGTTATCACATTGAGGGCAATGTTCAACTTAAGTGTGGTGGGGAGCCAAATAGGAAAAATTAATCATATCCCTCCATGTTTACCCTACCAAAAAAATTTCCAACTGATATTTTAACAAAAATCTTAATATATATATGCTTTCAAAATAAAAAATGCTCTTAGTAAGGCAAATCTAACCGGATTGACTCTATAACTAGTACAAAATTAGTCCACTAAATTATGAGAATTATTAGCCTTAGAATATATTCAGGTACCCACCTTTGGTACCTAAGATAATTGATGCCTTTAGCCTGTTTGAGTTAAGGTTTTAATGCAATTGCAAGTGTCTCATCCGTCGTTACAGTTGTGTATTTGTAATTTATCGCCTTTTTGGAACAGTGGTATTGGTTGAAAATTATATTTGAGTAAGCCGGTAATTTAGTAACTTCAAAACTTGTGCTTGATTATCATTTACTAAACCGTAGTGAGGTTAATTTATAGACAAAATCATATGATAAGAGGTAAAATAAATCCCATATAGCTCATGTACCTGCAAGCACTCCCTTTTAGTGCTAAGTTGCTCAAGTATCTAAGTGAAGAAGTCAAAGTCGAAAGAAAAAAGTTATGTGCCAAGCCTTGGTTATCATGGTATAAAATTAAAAAAAAGTAGTTCAAAGAAATAAAGGCTTAAGTTCAGCACATGAGATAAGTATATGCTATTCACCCTCATCACTATCACATTTTACCTCTTTGAAATTTTTGTCTAGGTGCTCATGCCGCAACGGGCATGTTTATGTGTCTCGTACAAGCCTATGGTAGTTATCTAGATTATGTATGTGCTTCTTAGTGTCTTAAATTATAAACCCTATCTGAGTGGCTCGAGTGAATTAAAAAAATCAAACACATTCCCTTGTGAGGTGCTATGTTATGTGTCAATGCCTGAAAAGTTATCTAAACCTGTAAACACTTGTAAAATCCAAATTTTCTCCACGTCACGATAAATGATCTTATTTTTCTCGCTTTTAATTGCTTTAGGGCAAGCAACAGCTAAATGTGGATGGATTTGATAACGCCTAAATTATACATGTTTTTGCCGGCGTTATTTATATATATTTTATCATTTCTCGTGAACTTTTGATACTTAATAGCATGAAATACTTACAAGTTCACTTGACGACATCCCGAGCTCAAATAAAGCAAAGATCAAGTACTTATACACTTCAGAAAGCAAGATACAAGAAAAGATAAAGTCTCAAGCTAAAAAATGCAAAAGTACGCCGCACTTTTCCTTTGTGTGCCGCACTTCTCCCCAAAGTCAAAAGAATTAAAGGCCCGATCAAAATAGTGCATTAACACCCTAAGTGCGCTGCACTTACAAAATTGCGCGCCGTACTTACAAAATTATGCGCCGCACTTACATAATTGTGCACCGCACTTTCCATCTGGCTACGCAAAATAAATGAAGTCATTAAATACTATCGCATTAACACACCAAGTGCGCCGCACAAATCATTTTATGCACCGCACTTCTACCCGAAAATCAACATATAAATAGAGCCAAAATTCTCACACATTTCATCAACTCATTCTTACACACTCCTCTCATCTCACACACTATCCCTTTTCCTTAAAATATCCTAAACCTCCCTAACCTTTTCCTAAGCCATAAAACACCATAAACACCATACCTTTTGAAGATTCAAGATCAAATCAAGAAGAACGAGGAAGAACAATATCATAGTTCTAAGAATAAAAAGGTGTATTTAGATTCCATACTTGTTACGGGAAAGTTTTGATCCATACTCTTACCCGGTTACAGTATGTTTCTTGTTTATCAAATTAATCTTGTTATGAACTTCATAGCCATGAGAGGCTAAATCTCTCATGACTACTTGGTGAAATTAATATAATGAATAAGCATTTGATATAATTATGATCTTGTTAATCTTAAGCTTTTGTTATGATTCTATCGTGTCTGATCTTGTCAACTTTGATTGTATACTCACACCGGTATAGTTCGAAAGACCCGTTGTGATCTATATAGTTTTAAAGGTTTGTCTACGATCTTTATTGTCTGTGATGAGAAATACACTTACGTTATTTGATAAACAAAAAGAGATTTGACATAATAGTAACTGGATTATTTGAGTGACACATTTGATCGAGTTAGCTAAACATAAGTCTTAAGTTAAACAAGTTAATTTGTGAAAACGTTTTCTGAGGAGAAAATATTTTTTGTAAATTAAAGTCCTAAGTCTAAGATCGTAACTATTACCATTGCTTATGAATTATATGAACATATCCGAGTAGTCATATTTCTCACATTTGTTAAAGTTTATTTTTCAGCTGATTATTCGACACTACGCAAATCCCTGTGGACGACCTGGTCTTACCTAAAGATTATACTTCATACATGGGTTATACTTTTACCCGTGTGTTTCCCTATAATAAAATTAGTATTTTTAGTCATTATAAATTTAAAGCTTTTGAAACACATCACAAACCCTAACGGATCCAGTGAGTGTTGAATTGAACATGTGGCACCATGTCGGCATTGCCTAACATTCCACCTTTGCAGCTGCTTGAAATATTTTCACGTGATCTTCCGGATCATCACTTCTGTCATACGTTTTGATTTTATTTGAAAGATTTTCATGTGATCTTTCGCAGCTGCTTGAAAGATTTTCACATGTCGGCATTGCCCAACGTTCCACCTTTGTAGTTGCTTAAGAGAAGTTTGAAATCCCGTATGACACGGAGTCTAAGATTAAAGTAATTAAGAGGTACCAACCAACTTAGATGGATGATGAAGATCAGATCATATTCTTAGGGATAAAGGATGATGATATGGATCAGCATGTGGAAGAGCTAGCTGATTCTGATTTATACTCAATGCTTGATGATGAAGTTGTGTCAATATTTGGGTTTGGGATTGATGATTCAAATAAAGAAGGGATTGAGTACACGTACTGAACCTAAGGTTATTTAAACACAGAGTGAAGAGGCCACTGCGAATAATATCATTGATGAAATAGCGGATTTCAAAGCTTCCACTAACAAACCATCAGACCCCCTTGGTCATCTTCAGAATAAAGTATCCTCTCTCTCCCACAAAGTTGAAAATTTGTAGTCCTCTCTTGCTAAGAAGGTGTTTAGCAAGCTGGAGTAATAAGTTCCCAGAATGATTGTTGATGCTCTAGAAGAACGAATGCCTGAGTTGATCTCTGACTCACTAAAAAACATCCTTCCTCAGATAATTAAAGACTCTTTTCAACATGTTCTTCCAAAAGATGATCAGAGGGTTCATGAGACGTTGCAGACTACTATGCATGGCCTAATTAGCAAACCTCTGAACAAAGTGCTTAATGCCATAAACATATTAGAGACTCAAAGGTTTGAAAATCTTCAGAAAGAGCTCATTACTGCCATTAGCAAGAAAGTGGGCAAGTCTGTTAAGAAATGTGTTTGGAAGGATATGGATATAGTTTAAGACCGTTTGTCCTACTGTGGATCCATGCTCGACAAAGGTGATGTAAACATTCAGGATCTGGTAAATCTCATAAAAGATATGGTTCAGCTTCTTGACTCAGCATCAGTCTTTCGCAAGGCTAATGCTGAGGGAGGGAAGTAGGAAAAGGTAAACCCAGAACCAAATACCACGGATCCAACTCAGGGGGAGCATATGCCCAAGAATGATGATATGGCAGATGTTTCAGTTTGATTACTTGATCCAGCTCAGGGGGAGCAACAGCTTATTAATAATAAAATGGCAAGTGATAAGGAAGAACAGCCATCTGTGCAAGAAACCACAAGTGCTCCCCCAATCACTGAACAAGCTCCACTTAAGTTAACAGTTTTGGTTGTTCATGCCTCAGTTGAAAAGGACTCAGAGGAAAAGGTTTCAAAAGAAGAACCTCCTTCCAAAAGACTTAAGTTTTTGATACCAAATCCAATCACCTCATCACCAAACCCTCTAAACACAATCTTACCACAAAACAACTCCCTGGATCAGTTCACTGATAACCTATTCAAGACAACCTCGTCTGAGTATTCTTTGTATGATCGATATTCCTTAATGAAACACTGATATACTGTCAACTATGCGGAATCTAGTTGGCAGTACTTAAGAAGAACACACAATAGTTTCTCAAACGATTTCTATTATAAACCTTTTGAATCTCCATGATTACAGAGCTCCAAGTTATTGATTCACCTGATGGAGAGTATCTCATCATTCACAGAGAAAATAATCACTTCAGGGCTTTTGATACTTTATGGGAGATACTGCATGTCTTAGATAGACAGGATTTATATCACCTATATCGAGTTGTTGATGACTATTATGAGCACATTCCTCCAACCGGCTTAGGTTTGATGCTTCTAGGTGATCTAACCATTATTTGGGAGACGGCTGAATCAAGTGATGATGACTTCTGGAAGGATCAAGAAGAATGGGAAATCATAAGATGGAGGTTTCATGAATCTTCAGGAGTGCATACACTAGAGATAGAAGATGGCACTATGATTCACATGCTGGCTGAAAGAAGATATCCTCTATCAAGAGAGTTGATGATAAGGATGCTAGATCATGGCATGGAAGTTGAAGATGAGACTGAGACAGCCATTACTTTGATACATCTGTTCATCTTGTGGACAACTGAAGATGGTGACAATTCTTAAACAACTGGTATGATTTATCAAAATTTTCTTTATATATATATCTTACTTTGATAAACAGACTTAACTGTGAACAAAGCAGTACTTTGTTTAAAGTACTGCTAGTTTAAAACAAACAGTACCTTGTTGAAAGTACTGTTAGTTAAAAAGTTGTTTTTGAAATATTGTGAAGATTTGAGTGTGCAAAAAGGTTTAAGGCACAAATATTTGAACATCAAACTGTTTTAAGGGATTGAGTGTTGGTTAACCACCACACAGCAAATGGTAATCAATTCACCATGTCTTACAAACATAAGAATTGACTAGTCCAAATCAAACAGTTTTGGTAAAGACATCTCAAATCTGTTGATGGTTGACAATTTACCAAAAATTGTATGGTGATCAATACACCATGGTATTACACTGAATTATTGGCTACTCCAAAGCAAACGGCTTTTTGGTAAAGAGAACTCAAATCCGTTGATAGCTTTAATAGTTTGCTCAAAACTATATGGTCCTCAACTCACCAATGTTTTATTACTGAGAGTTGGCTAGTCCTGAGCAAACGGCTACAGGTAAAGACTAATCAAATCCGTTTATGGTTATAATGACTTACCAAAAGTCATATAGTATTCAACACACTATGATTCATGTTCTGAGTGTTGAAGTGGTTTTCAGTTCACCATGGATTATTACCTTTTCTAGGTACCAAAGAACTGACTAGCCCAAGAGTAAATGGCTACTTGGTAAAGGCTCATAAAAACCATTTACGTTGCTGAGAAGACATGTTGCTGAGAAGAACAATCTGTTTGATGCTAAGACAAAGAGAAGTGTCTATGTTCATAACAAGGGGTTACATTTCAAGATACTCAAACAGATTGTGTACAAGATACTGCTCAAAGGATGAAGCTTAAAAGATTAAAGGCAAGTACTGCTTAAATGACAAGACAGACTGATGCTGAACAAGAGACAAACTATCAAGACTTGAAGTCAAGCATGTGAATTCAATTAGGGGAGGATTTTTGGGATATACAAGTTAAAGTCAAAGTACTGCTAAGCAAAAGGTCAAAGTACTGCTAAGTTGAAGATCGAAGTACTGCCTACTTAGTATGGAAAAGTCAACGTACTGCCGTGGATAAAGGAATCTTAAAGGATTATCATTTAAACGGATTATGTTAAGTAATTATCTTGTAACAGTTATTTTAATGATTAGTATTGATTAGTGTTTATGTCATACAAGGACTGTACACCTACTAGAGGTTATCCTTATGTTTATAAAAGGATCTCTAGGAAGGTATTAGAAGATATAGAAAAACACGAATTATTAGTATTGTATTAGGGATCTGCAATTTAGGCAGATTCAAAAGGTTTATAATACAAATCGTTTGATTAATCTTTGTGTGTTCTTCTAAGTACTGCCAACTAGATTCCGCATAGTTGACAGTATATCAGTGTTTCATTAAGGAATATCGATCCTACATACCCTTTTTAACTTAATAAGTAATTTGTAAAATCCTTCATAATTAAAAGATATCAATGGCCATGATTACTTTTTAATTTTCTCAATCTAAAAACCTTCTCAATGGAACCAAAGCCCTAAGCTAGAGTCTTATTGAGTATATACAAGACATACTTAATTTTCTAACCTTGACAGGTTTTGGAAAAAAAGGCGTTAAAGTCATCTTGAATCAAACGATACCAATAAAGTTTGATTTTTCTCATTGAACATACCATAAAAAATGTGGTATTCCATGAGGATTAATATTGTGAGACAATCCGACAATATTTTAGATGAACTTATACTCTTTAGTTTACCTATTTGCCAACTAAGTCAAACTGAATGGTATAATAGAATTTTTAAGCCAATTGCATGTTGTTTAACACAAGTCTTTGATCAAGTCAATGGCTTGATATACATGTCTTAACAAGAAGACATAACAAGTTAACGTCTTACTTTATGTTATAAGTCTTGCAACAATTAAAAGACTTCATGTTTGTGGCTTTACAAGAGACATAAATATGTTTAACTAAAGTAAGTATGAACACCTACTTTTGGCTTCAATAGTAATTTCAAGTTAATTAATTACTTCATTATTTATGATATTCCAAGAACACATAAACATTTTTGTTGAAGTAGTCTTTAATCCATATCTTGACATATGTTCTAGATAGGAAAATAAGTCTTAGTAGAATATAGTTTCTTACCTTGCGGTCAAGAGAAACTTTTAATCATATTGTTATGTGTTGTACCTTGCACACAATAAAGATTTCTCCCACTTGTGCATGACACAACATCATATATGTAGACAAACAACACGACGCTCGTTTGTTTATGTGAACAATATGATAGTGTCACAGATATTAGCATTACAAGTAGATATAGAACCACATTGTTTAGTAAAGAATAGTGCACGACTATCCTTAAAACCATGAGTGTTTATAGTTAGAAAGTAATGTATTATCTCAACACAAGCTAGAAATAATCTGGGTTACTAACAAGATAATAAAGCTTGTCGCTCCCACTGAATTAGACAACATTACACGAATGTATCTTTCAGTAATAAATCACAATGCTCCAATTGGATTTGACAACATTGTAAGTGTTACATAACTAGTGAAAACAAATAACAATCTATTTACTTTCTTACTTTCTTTGAAATCCTACTAGTAGCAATGCACTTAGGTTTTAAAAGCTCTACTATGTAGATGAGAGACTGTCTATCAATGCTATTTATTAACTTGAAAATTGAGCATGCAATTTCCTCCTTAATTGGCTCACTTCACCATAAGGGTGTGTTGTGCTTTTATCGGGTTAAAACAAACAACTAGATAAATCTTGCTAGTTTGCCTTTATCGCATTTGCGTTAATATTAGAATTAGGACAATTCAATTGTTCCTATTATATCTTTTTCGAGCAAGGAAAAAGGATAGGAATGGTCTCCCTTTTTCTTACAAGGAAAAGATGCTCGGTTTGTCTTCTTTAAGAAAAGAACAAACCATCGTTTATGTTTTTAATGTTGCATTAATACTATCAAAGAATTTAAAAATTCAATTTTTAGTATTTTCGATAATACTCTTTTAAAGAAAATTAAATACCCATCGTTTAAACAAATAAACAATTAATTTTCTAAAGAGTAGGACCCAAATTGACATACCACCATCACATCGGTTGATCTGCTATCAATGGTGTATTCAAAAGGTAATTGATGAGCAATAATTGCAAAACACGTGCAATTCTTATATCATTATGGGATTTACTTATAACACTAGAGTTCAAGCTAATAGTGTTAACTAAGCATGTTTCATCCCTTCGATGCCTCGGGATTAAGGATCTTACCAACTTAACTTGGTTAAGTCGCCCAATAAAGAACTGTGATTTTAACACCAACGTCTCACGAAGAGTGAATAATCATCTTGGGTTGCAATCTACCTACGTCTCACGCAGAGTAGAAGGCAATTGCAAGTGTTCTTAAAATTGGGTGGCAACGACTTAATTTTAAAGGGTATAATATTTGACAAATAACGGGTATATTAAATATGTATGAAGAAGCATGCATACATCTTTGTATCATAATTTTTAATAAAAACTTTACTCAATTAAGTTATTTATTATAGTGTATCACTAATTTTATATACCAACATGTGTATAAAATAGTGACGATACTTTTAATCATATTGACAATTCAATCGTGTTTTCAACCCTAAAGAAGAATAATATTTATCACGGGAATTTTTTTTAAGAATGACCAAACCCTATATTGTACTCTTCAAGTGTACAAGTACACAAGTTCTTTTAATAATTACCACATATTCCGAAGCATGTAGTGGCTCGGGAAAAGATTAAAGGTCATTCAAACCCTAAACGATTTGCTATAGCCATGTAGTTGCAAGAACTTGCTGGGAAAATTATAGAGTACGGTTTTGTAAACAAGGTAGGGCAAGACCTTAAGCCTTTGTAACGTGATTACTCGTCCCCTTGTGTACAAGTTCAGAAAGTAAATAGTTTTGAGCAAATTTCGTCATTGATAAACTTGTTGATATTTAGTTAAGAAAACAAATTATAAACTAATTGTATTGCAAGTCTCATAATGAGAAGTTGAGGTATAAGCCCCAACATTATAGATAACCATATCCGAGTGACACATAAGACTTTGTAAACAATAGTCTATAATAAATCTAAATTCATAGTATCTAGTCATGTTTATATTTTCTTTTCTGAAAAACACTTTGTTTTTACATGAGTCACAACTTATAAAAACAATATATAAACAACTAATACACATAACAATTAACGCATGCAAATCATAAACCTATGACAACCTAATTAATGGCCAACTAGTGACAATATATATACTCAAATAAGGCTCCCGCTTCTTAATGGAAGTCGGGCCACATACATCGAATAATCAATTGCGTAAGCCTTATAAAAGTATATATCACATAGCACATAAAAGCTGATAAGAATTTTTAGTCGACTTTACGCCCCGACCAGACAAGGAAGGAGTCTTCCCCAACCTTAGCATTAAACTAAAAAGTTGTAGCATACCGAGTCATGGATCTACCATAAAAATTTCAAATTTTTTGACTTACAGAGAATAAATTACAAATTTTTTAGTGATCGGGTGTCATACAATCAACAACTAAAATAATTTAATTATTCATGTGTATAACTAGGTAAATCACCGGACTTGCATGTCAAACAACATAACAACTTAATATATTTATTCATATTATCATAAATTAATACATATTATTCATGGTAAACATGCATGTGTTCATCATGGAGAATCAATTAAACAAGGAATGATGGTAAACAAGTTAAATAACGACAATTTATAAGCAAGTAAACATGCGTTATTTATATGTAAAAAATGCATACGACCTAGGGTTTTCTACTACAAATTTTAAAGACCATATTGGCCGACTTTTAAGCAATAAAATTCGCCCAAAGGGCTGAATAAAATTAAATCCAAGAAAACATGTGAATCATACGTTTTTAGGTCTAATTTTACATTTTTATGTAATTAACTACACTATATGATTTGCAAGAAGAAGTAATTTTGGTCGATAACATGCGGATTTTACATTTTTATCCATTTGAAGTTCTTAATTCGGTCGATAATGATGTGGAGTTAGGTAGCAATTGGGGGGGGGGGGGGGGCTACTAATTTGGTAAATAACGGGGCTACTTTAAGTGGATCCTCTTTTATGAATGTCGATAATAGTACTACTAGTACTACTCCTATTATTGATAAAATTGGGAAGTTTTAAGAATTACTTACTAGTAGGCAAGCTATTCTTGTGGATGAAGTTGGTAATCCTTTGAAGAATATAGAGTATCCGGGTGATTATGATAGTGAGGATGAGGTTGCATCAGTTGATAATGATATGGTCCGTTCGATGGCTTCAGAATGGGTAGGTTTTGGCACTCAAAGTTTGCTGGAACAATGGAGGGATTCGTATGGTAATGGTGACTATGATGAAGACCCATACGATGACGATATGTACGAAGGTCAGGATCTTCCTCAAGAGCTTCAAGCTGTATGAAATAATCTAGATATCCGAGTTCGAGGTCGCAAGAAGAAATAAATTAATGTTTCTTTTGTCTAGTCATTTTGTGTACCTTCCTTTTAGGAAGTATCTTTGCCTATGTAACGGGCGGAGATGAGGGACTCACCCTCATCCCTTGTACTTAAATATTTTTTTGGCGTAATAAAATTTACCGGGGAAACCCTTTACCAAAAAAAAAGCTAGGCTCAGATTGTGGGAAAAGAAAGTTTAGAACACGTGACGACTCCGATGTTTTTGAAAGATACTCACAACTTTGTGCACGAAATGTGAGGCCACGATCTGTAGGCAACTTACCACGCGCTGCGAATGTAAACCTAGGAAACTTACCACGCGTTGCGTATGTAAACCTCTCTGTTGTTCTCACTCAAGGTATTCATTTGTTTTTACGTTGTGCCAGTGTCTGTTTATCCACGGATTTCAATTGCAACGGTCATACTATTTCAGGCCAAATTCGGACTCTCAAATGGGATTATCAGCACATGTGCCAGAAAGCTCTAAATGAACACGGCGCCGAACTACAACATGTGGAAGTGCTTTTGTTGGTCATACATGTGGTAGATTAGCAATGTCGTCGTTGTAGGGCTGCATTTTATATCTGTAGTCTTATTGTACTTGCATCTACTAGACTTGATTATGTATGAAAAAAGTTTAGGATGTTGCTCCATTTGAAATTTTTTGTCTGTTGATGGTTAAATGCACGTTCAGTTATACTTGAGCTGCACATCACCTACAAACAAACCAAAAACAACACATTCAGCCGCTCACGTTGGTACACCCGAAAACGACAACAGTTCAAAATGTTACCCGCTAACCGTCCCGTAGCGGAACGCGGACAGACTGACTTGTATCATAAATGAGACGGGCTTCGACTTAAATGAGATGGTTTTTGTTTTAATTGAGGTAGGTTTGGTCCTCCTAATTTGGATGGTGTGTCTGTTTCGATTTAAAATGTTGGCTTCTTATCCTTAACCTACTATTATTGGTCAAAAGTATTTTAGGGTACATATTGATTTGTCGAGGGTTTAAGATTTGAATTTGATTTTCTATTTGGTAGGATTTGATGTTGGATTAAAATTAGTGATGAAAAAAAGATAAATTAAATGATATGAAAATATAATTTATGTTGAAGATTTTATGAAAGGTACTATTTTCGTTTCAAAATAAGTATCCATTTTGATTTTTCAAAGTCAAACTGTTTCAATTTTGACCTTAACTATATATTTTTTTTGTCACATAATACTTGATGCAAAATATATGAATGGATTGGGTTTTAAGTGTATTTTTCATCTGTATAATTTTCATCAAGTATTATATAACAACAAAAAAGATATTTAAGGTCAAAGTTGAATCATTTTGACTCTAAAAAATCAAACTCAATAATTATTTTAAAGCGAATGAGGTACTATTTTGAGTTAATATTGAAGAGAAGGAGAGAGATAAAGTGTAAAGTATAGGTCTTAATAAAGGTCGAATACTTTATTTTCAAGTTCATTCTTTTTAGCTAAATCACATACTAAAGTGCTTCTTTAATTCTAGAGCCCAAAACTCATGAAACAAACGTACCCTTAGTAATTTGAGGAGAGTTATTTTATATATCAATAATTTATTTGATACTAGGGGACTCATCCTCATCATCTATCTACAATAAAATTAATGGGCGAGATTAAAAGTATTTTAATATTTCACTTACTTTTCATAATTTGAATATCTCATATAAACGGGCACTTTGATATACATTCGGAAAACTTTTTTTCTTTTTATTCGTTTTTTTTTTGTTTTTTTCATCTTTTTCGTTTTTAACGTTTTTTCGTCTTTTTACGTTTTGCTTCGTTGTTGAAACTTGAATGAGAAATCACATGTGATTAAACACTAATTTGAATATTCTAATAAACCACATATGATATTAGTGTTAAATCACATATGATATGTAATAAAATCATATGTGATTTAACACCAATATCACATGTGATTTTATTAGTATATTCAAATTAGTGTTTAATCACGTGTAATTTCTTCATGCAAGTTTCAACAACGAAAAAAACACAAAAAAGTAATAAAAACGTTAAAAACGAAAAAAAAATTGTCGAAAGTATATCAAAGTGCCCAAAGATAATTAAATGTTCGTCGTGACGGTATTTTTTTTACTTAACGATTAACAGTTAAAGTGATATTAATATTTTAAAAAAATGATGAAAGGGAGTTTTTTTTAAATATAGGGTTTAATTTCATCAATTGGATTAAATGAAGATGAAGAGTGGAGATTAGTATCCAAATAAAATTTGGTATCTAAATAAACTTAAATCTCTCGATTTTAAAAGTTTTAGTTACATACTTGAACAAAAATTATAGTTCAGTAACTTAGGCGAAGAAAAATTGCAAAATTTAGCAACGTATATGCATATTAACCCCATAAACAAATAGGTAGTTTTTTTGTGTTTATTTTAACTATTTTCTGGTTTACGTATCTCTCATCTAAATTTCCCAATACTCTCTCGTCTTTTCTCAATGTTTTCGTTTAGGTTTTGTTAAACTGATTATCGCTTTCAATTGTAGGCTCTTACTTAGATATAGGGTTGTGGTTTTTTGGTTAGGTGGGAGAACGGGTTCTAATTTGTAGATTTATCACATTAAAGTTTCAATACAAAAAAAAAAATATCTTAGAAAATTGAACGTCAAAACATTATCGAACAGAAAAAGCTACATGAACATACGAAAAAATTAAGACACGAAGTTGGTGTGTACGCAATATGGACAATGTTTTAGTCGTTGATAGGTTATCTTGTTTGAAGATTTGCAGGTACGATATAAACATGTGGTTGTTTGCGGGCATAAATATTCTATCTGTAGGGTTTGTGTTTATAACAATTTTCATAAAAACTTTAATTTAGTGACAATAGATTCTACTTGCCGACGTACGTAAAAAAAAGAGGTTTTCTGTATTCGGGTTATTCGAGAAGTGTGAGCCTTTTGACTCAAATGTATGCGCCCACCGAGTTAATGCGAGGACCGTTTCCGACCCTTCATTTGTCACCTCAAATGTGATTCCTTATTAACTTTTTGTTAGACAATTTAAACTTACAAACTCAACATGGTTATTGGTTAATTACATGTATTATAAGTATCATAAGTTGCTCAAAAGAGTACCATAGTGGTCCAGTTCTAGCTCGGTAGATATCCTTTTCTGTATTTTTCATGGTGGGCATGGGTTATTCATAGAAGTGTTTCCTGTGAGAGTGATCTTGTAGTTTCAGTCATATGTAATATTTAAGTAGGTAGGTCACTTGTTGTTGGGCATGGGTTATTTGGTTTTAGCTTTGGGAGTCCATGTATGCAATCAGCTTGTTGTATACTTGCTATTGCCATGTATTGTGGTTATACCTATAAATGCCTGCTGTTAAAAAAAAAAAAATAGTACCATAAGTTCACAAATAGATATGCAATTTATTAGCATAATAAATGTGTGAGGTGAAAAGCGAACCAGTTGTTGCCAATAAAATGAAAAATGAAAATCATTTGTCCAACATATTAATGACTGGTTGATAAGTATTAATGAAAAATGATAGGTATTAATTTAATTTAAAAGTCTACGAGTTCAACATGGTCGTCATGGTGTTTGGAATATGGCAGAGACGAAGATGAGACGACGTGGGCAAGTGACAGTACTTATTTAAAGAATACGATAAAGGCCGGAGAGTAATGAGGCACAAAGGTGAAAGACCTTTGGAAACGAACACACAATCATATAGCCATGTGCACAACTATTGTGTTTTTTTTTGCTTGTAGTTTTTGCATCAGTTAACCAGTTATCTATAGAGCGGAAACGAGGAAAATTCCACGCGGTTGACGCAAAATACTCTGTAACGACTCATGAACCACGGAGTTTTCACATTTTAAAGGATGGACTTAGCACTTTCTAATTCAACAGTACTCTCATACAGAAGTGTGTGTTAAGCATGGACATCAACCAAGCAGCATCCGATGCTCTCCTCAAAACCCATGTCAAATGTTCAAAATTCATCACGCAAACAACAAAACTGTATTCTAACCAAACTATTATTGACTACAAAGGAGTGTCACTGTCAAATTGCGAAAGGGATTGGTCTCATGGTCATTTCACAACCTTAAGGCTTTACTACTGATCACATGGGTTGTCGTCCTTGTGAAACAGTTATACCACCACATAATCAATGCATAAAGTGGGGGGTTGGGCGTTGCAACTGACTCGCTCCTGTACTGTGCATGAAAAGAAAAAAACATGTTGAGCCATCTTGACATCTTCGCAAGTGTCAGCATCGCAAATTGATGGAATCAATAAATAGTTCTAAAGGTAAAACTAGTGTAATAAAAATATATAAAATGAAAAAAAAAACAATTTGCTACTCAAACAACAATACACCGAAAACCGGACTTTATGGGGAGGTTAACTCTCGTCTCAAGCACCCGAGAGAGAAAACCTTAAGTATATTTTAAGCAGACATTTCAGGAGCAAAGGGAATTGGTTTTGTTGGAGCTGGTAAACGGCCGATGCTATCAACTTTGTCCATCTGCTTTGGTGGAGGTCTTGCAGCTTTCGGAATCAGTCTTCCCTTCTTCTCAAACCACTCGGGTTTGAGAAGAGCGCGAAAACCAAGCTGGTTATAATAAACTTTTCTTACAGACCCACCAGCTGCTTCAACTGCTTCTTTTGCACGGACGGTCACTCTTGACACCTGCAAATGGTTTTCATTGCATTAGCAAGTAAAGAAGTAAAGATAGTAAACTGGTCACGTTCATATAATTATTTATTGGTCGAATCAGGTCGGGTTTGACCTGAAAAAATTGTCCCTTTTTATAGAGCATATAACTATGATGTCGAATTGTGCCATGGAGGGTAGTCGCCCTGGGATTAGTCGGCTCGCAATGTCCAGATTTATTTAGCATAGAGAAAAATAACCAGATTTATTAAGCAAAAAAATAAAGAAAAATAACCAGATTTATTTAGCAAAAAAATAAAGATAGATCGAAAAATCTTTAAACTTAAAACTTCTAAGTTAAAAGGTATTAATATAAGGTAATGTGCGACCTTGACAACATATAAACAGTTCCTCGATTGCGTCATAATTAATATCAAACCTGGTAACTTGTAAAAGTTTCGTAGAATGGGAAAACTCCAAGGTTCGAGGGTTTATACTATAAAACTGAAATATATAGTATGGTTACCCAATGTGAAACAAGAAAAAAGAAAATTACTTTTTTATGCAGATAGTCCTACTCGATTTAAAGGGTATACAAAACTATTTTCAAAACAATATAAAACAAAGAAACAACCTCAAGATGAATTGGCCACTGTATCTGTTCAGCACCACGTCCCATCAACCTCACTCCATCTCTTATTTGCTTTCCTATTGCCCCTGTATCCTATTTTAAAACATGGCGATGATATACTTAATGATACAAAAGTAAAACTAAGTAAAGAGAAGATGAATATGATACAATACCTTTAGAGTTTTCATAGTGATCAACTCGGACGAGTCAATCTTCCCAGCATTGATCAACCTTGCAATCTTTCCCAGACCAACTGGCTGCAAAAAACGAGCAGCATTTCTGGTGTGAATTTTTTTGCAATATACAAAAGTTCAGGAAAGAAAACAAACCTATTGCATTTGACAACAATCCCAAATAAATATAAAAAAGATAGCGTCTTGCTCATGAGTTATTATAATTAATTATCACTTTATCACCAGATTACATATGTAGATGCACACTGAATTGATTACAACGGATACGATATACTACATACATAGTAGCATCTTGTATAAAAAGGCAATTAGCTCTGTCTGCCCCAAAAATCCTCAAACTCTAAAATAATCTAAATCAGCAGCCTATTTGAAAAAAAAAAGTCAACAGGGTCAAAGGTACCCACACATCGTCCCCGTAACCAGTATGGAAAATCTTGAATCATAATATTTAAATATTTTTGTCTTAATAAAAAAAATGAAGGTTCAATAGTTTTTAGGCCAAAACCTGTTGGTTAGCTGAAACAGATTTTGGGCCAAAGCTGATTACCAGGGGCGGACTTATGTTTAAGGTTTGGGGGGGCGGTGCCCTCCATGGCTAGACCAAAAAGCTGAGATTATAGTGTAGTTTTTCTTCAATTTTGAGCGTTTTTTTAAAATGCCCCCCACTCAAAACTCAAATTGCCCCCCACTCACACAATAAAGTCTAACATTTAACACTCTAAAACCTTAAAAGTCTTCATTTCTAAGTGATAATACTCGATTTTTCATTTCGATCCTAGTTTTTTTCGCCGTATGTTGTTGCTATTGTCCAAATTTTTTTTGCCCCCCACAATTCCGCCACTGCTGATTACCATTTATGCAATTAACTTGTTCTGTTATGAGTTTGTTTGCCCGCCTCTATGGCTCTATACCAGTAAGTATTTGTCATTTATATAGAACTGGGACATTCATTTTCCTACTTCATCAGCTCCCTCTGCGACTCTGTCACCAATTAAGGCATTAACAATATGATCCAAAGGAATCATCTAAAACAATGGGTGATTTAAGAACATCAAATATATGCTGAAGTTTAAAATGTGACATAACTGAGACGGGAACTAAGATACCAGTTCACATACATACTTAGGACCCATAATGCCTAAAGCACTTCCGTAAGAACATGACTCACTAAGGTAACCGTTACATGGATCGCCTCATACCACATGGATTCTGGAAGCATGCATAGAGCACCACCACCAGGAAGTATATGACCTGTGATACGGCTCATACAATTTGATATTCACAAAGCAATGCCAACTTTTCACACATTGGAATCTTGTGACACTTACCCTATTATCAGTGAATAGCTCTTCGCATTGTGGAAATCAAGAGGGTTAATAGATTCTTTCAATTTTTAGCTTCTCTGCTTGCAACTCTGGCAAGGGTTTCTAGCCACAACTAGCAAGAATATAAATGTTATGGGTACTTGCATCGAAACAGTCTCTACATACACTCTTTTTTCATCAGTAATTGATGATTTTTTTGTCTAATCCATGTAGTTCTGACTTTCTAAAACTCAAAAACTAGTAAACCGAACCGATTATTGTTGATTTGTTTGGTTTTGTTAAACTGAATATGTGGAACAAAATAAAAAAATTCAGTTCATTTATACTTAATCGCCTTGATTCCAAAAAGGCCATGTGCTTTTCTGGGGAGACGAAAAGCGTCCTTTAGTCGCTAAGGCAATCGAGTTTTTGCTATAACGGCTATATTTCTAATACAACAGATCTTTTTTAACTTAGTTTAACTAATTAGTAATTACAGGATTCCAACCAGCCCTAATCCTCTGATCAAGGAAGTTAAAGGCTAAAGCGACCTCAAGGTGATTTGCCTTCCCTAGGGACTAAGGCGAGAGGCGAAAAAAGCATACGCCTGAGTGTTACGAGTCATAAGCAAAGTCAACCAAATAGTCAAAGTGAGCAAGAACAGGCATAATCAGTTGGAAAAACTCTCCAACAGCTTATCCCGCCAAAATCCCATTTAAATACCCAACACTGTTATTTCATTGTTTAGCTTGTTAATTGTAATTTCCTCTTTCCTCTCAATTCCATAACTGATTGTAATCATTCCGTTACGATTGTTCAATATACAAGAACCTACATTTCGATCTTGATTCTAACTTCGATAGATCCTGATTAGTGTTCTTAGCAACTCCGTTATTGGTTTATCACATTCTGTTACTTTCCGGTGATGTTTGTTATATTTCCAGCGAGTTTGTTATTTTCCGACGAGTCCGTTATTTTCCGGCGAGTATCAATCTTGATCAAGAACAGTGGGAATTTTGCAAGAATTGGGTAATCAAGATACCTCCTACAACAAGAGCTGGTGGGGTGATTAGAACACCTAACAGTACCAGTAGGTTGGCCAAAGTGGAGTCCCAAAATTTCAAGGTAATGATTAGAATCTTCAACTTCCGTGTTATGATCTTCAAATTCGTGTTGTAATTCGTATATTGGGAATGATTTGGGGTTTAATGATACTAATAATAAGATGACATCGGAGGAAAATAAAGATGCATATAAGGTGTTCGTTGAAAGGTCGATGAACGATTTTCTCAAAAAATATGGCACAGTTAGAGAGTATGATGATTCATTTAATTCTCGGTTTAGTAATATGCTTTTGGAGCAATTGTATGTAGTTGAGGTTTTCATTTGTGGGTTGCCATTGGAGCTTGGAAATAACGTTAGATTGTTCAAACCCAAAAGTCTGTCGGATGCATATTGTTTAGCTTTGTTGCAAGAAGCCATTTACAATTTCATGAAAAAGAGTTCACATCCACCATTGTTCTCGTCTATGAAGTTAAATGAATCAAACGAAGAGGAGAAAGATAGCAATGGGTTGTTGGTTTTTGATGAACTTTGTAAAAATGATGCTAAATGCAACAAAACTGAGTTGAGGGTAAGTGAGATGGATGACAACATAAGAGTAGAAAGAGAAGTAGGGACTGAAAACATTGGGTAAAAGAGTTATGGGGAGTCTTGTAAAGAAGATGTCATTGGTAAAGAAATTGAGAGTTTGGGACTGATTGCTCCTAATGAACTTAATGAAGAATTGAATGAATTAGTTGAATTGAAGGACAAAAGCATGTCTCGAGGTTACTGATAATTTTGCTAATGAAAAGGATGAGATTGAAGACAAGAATAAAAGAATGGGTTTGAGTAGTTTGGTTAGTGGTGGTGAGATTATTGATGGTGCAAATGGTTGACAGGAATAAAAGCAATGTGAGGTCTTCGGCTGATGAACAAGAAATAATGGATGATCAGTTGTATAAAGAGGAGGAGCAAAGAGTTCATAACGAAATAACGAATTGGTTAAGGATAAGGCATCAAGGTCTTTTGAAGATTGTTCCTCTATTGTTGTGCAAGGAAGTGGAAAACAAAGGGTAGTTGGAAATGGTTTGGAAATGGTTGTAGATGAGTTTGTGAACGAAGATGATGAAAGAAAAGGATATGGGTCTTTAAGCTTCGAAAAAGAGATGTATGTTTGTTTAGAAAGCCAATTAGCTGCTGAACTCCCAGAAACTTTGTATTTCTCACCTATTGACAATGGGGCTAATGAACAAAAAAGTGCGAGTAGTAAAGCTTTGAAAGAGTCGAACAACAACAATGATTTGAATATCAAGTTGTTGGTTAATGAAAAGGCAACAACGCGAGAATTTTTTAGTGGCCATTCGAAGAGGTTAGAGGAGGAAACATTAAAGGTTGCTGACCAAAAAGAGCAAAAGGAAAGTTCTGTAAAGGGTAATAAAATGTTTCCAAATGAGGTTTGTAGACAAAAGGGTGTTTATATGTTTGGAATATGTCATGTTATGTGGTATGTTCAAGGTTGGGAAGATGAGGATAAAGATTTGAATGTGTTCGCTAATGATTCCGATGTCCATGATCTTTATACTAAAGTTCTTACTTGTGAAAACGAGTTCTTTGCAAACAAGAAATTGAGTGATCTGGAAATGATTAAACCTGGTATGGAGGTTCAAAGGAATTGAGTGATGTTGATGCTACGAATAATGAAGGTAGTTTTGATCAATTGAAGTTTGATATATGGAAATGGCCGAGGAGGAAAAAGCCATGTTACACAAACTGCAAATGGAAGAGTAGCCGGTGGAAGTTTGACATATGGAATTGGCCTAATAGGAAAAAGAAACCCACTCATCAGCTTGTTGACTTGATCTTGCTCATGAATGACAAGTTGTGTGTTAGCGGGTTGAAGATGCATACAGATAAGAAATGTTGGAACTCGATAATTAAGAATGAAACTGAAATGTTAAGTGGAGAAGGGAATGATCATATTGAAATGTGGACCTTAATGTTCAGCTTGTTCACTTGATTATTCAAATTCATTTGATCACATTCATGGATGAAAGTTCTGTACATCATTTGTCATGTTGGAAACGTGGATTGTTGAAAAGTGGATTGTTAAAGAATGTTCGAAGCCTGAAACTGATCCATTGTCTTGCATTTCTAGTAGCTCAAACACGAAATATACGATATGGTTAACGGTTTAGTAGCAGAGTTGGTACTGGTTTTCGCAGCAGGAACCGCCTTTTGAAGCTGAGAAAAGTTAACAGTCGCCTAAATTGGTATTGGTTTCGTATCATGTATTGATAATGGTTTTCTTGTTGTGGAACTTCAAAGTATCTTGGGTGTAAAGGATGCAGATAAAGGGCAGAAGGGGGTGTTTGACTTAAGATTTCTAGTAACATTGGGGGTGTTTGTTTTAATTGGTAGAAGAACACATCAGGCACAGGATGACATTTAAAAACATTTTCTTCACTTGGTTACTGATCTTGAGGACAAGATCATTTTTTAGGGAGGTGGATTGTTACGAGTCATAAGCAAAGTCAACCAAATAGTCAAAGTGGGCAAGAACAGGCATAATCAGTTGGAAAAACTCTCCAACAGCTTCTCCCGCCAAAATCCCATTTAAATACCCAACACTGTTATTTCATTGTTTAGCTTGTTAATTGTAATTTCCTCTTTCCTCTCAATTCCATAACTGATTGTAATCATTCTGTTACGATTGTTCAATATACAAGAACCTACATTTCGATCTTGATTCTAACTTCGATAGATCCCGATTAGTGTTCTTAACAACTTCGAGTAATCCTGGTTGTTTACTATCAATACGTTTTGGTACTTATCACTGAGTGAACTTTTTACCCTTTGTGCATATGATAGTGGCTAACATGAAAACAATGATTATATAAAAACATTATTACCTTAAATCTTCACTTTTAATAGAAGAAGACCAAATAAGAGAAGTTTATTCAAATACTTAAAGCCTTAAAGTCTACTATTCTTATTCTGAATAATCGTCTAAGATATCATTTCCTATTTCCCCAGGGTTTCTAAGATCTACTCTATCATCTTCCTCTACAAGATCCTCGTCGGATTCATCTACGAGTGCCCTACTTGTAGATGAAGATACATTTCTTCTTGTATAATGCCTCGGCTCGTTTATACCACATGGAATAGAGAATGATAATTGTGGAAGTTTGGCACGTGGAAGAGAGGAATTATGTAACTAGCTAATTCTTAATAGGTATTGTTTATAAGATTATACTAAAGGGTTAGTATTGCAGCTAACTAACCTAAATTAATAATATTAAAGAGTTAGGTTGTACCTATATACGATCAATAAGGGTAATTTATAGAGGTTTGGTTCTGCCAATCAGGAGACGGTATGTGAGTAGTTAACCATAAAGCTACAAGTAGTATTTGTCAACCATTACTACTAACAAATATCCAAGGTTTTCATAGAATGCTAGTTCAAACTTTAAAGATATACAGATGACCTAATTAGCACTAAGCACCTACACCGTAAATTCAACAATAGTAAACCATCAAACAATCATCAGGCCTTTTTCTGACAGAAGTACGAAACCACTCAATTTGATGTCCTGGCGACCTAATAAACACCTAAACATACATAAGATGAGCTAAAAAACAGCTAATCATACAGAGGAGCTTGTAAATATCTAAAAAATGTTCAAAACTACCCAACTTGGCACTCAAAAAGTTCAAATGTGAAATTTTGTATTGGAACCGCATACACCATAACAATATAAAAAATATAGCGATCCGCAAACTAATCTAAAAAGAGAAATTACCTGAAATTCAAGGCTGAAAGGGTTCTTAAACCCCCTTTTGGGCATTCTTCGTCTCAAAGGAGTTTGACCACCTTCAAAACCAAACTTATGAGTCCCTCTTGCTTTCTGCCCCTTATGACCTCTACCCGCAGTTTTTCCTTTACCCGACCCAATACCACGACCCTTTCTTGTTTTCTGTTTTGTTGCACCTTTGTTGTCCCTCAAATCATTCAAACTCAACAAACTAAAAGCTCGAACACTCTGAACTCCAAACGAGTTAACAGGTTTCTGAAATAGGCCAGAATGACGATTCGAGCTGTGTAAGGACTTTAGAATGGGTAAATGTGAAGCGGGTTTGGTGTGAAATAATGCATTTCTAATGGAGTTTGATATTAGCGATGGGATTCTTCTTCTCAACATTTGAACCCGTGTGTCGATTCCGCACCTCCAATGGAATAAAATTTCTGTATAAATCACAAGAGTATACCAAATTTAAAGTTGTAAACTAGACAGTTTAATAAAAGCCCAACTAAAAACCCCAAATTTGTTTAAGTCATTAAGTGTGATATGGTTAATTTTGCGCTCATGAAAACGAGAGAAACTTCATATTTCAAATAAGAACAAATAATAATAAAAGCGTAAAAAATGAAGTTTTACTTGTCTAATAGTCAAGCATTAACATTTCAGTCATACTATGTTTAAAATCGGCAAATTCGATACTTTTTACTTGTCTAATAACTGAAAATCAGCTAATTTCACAAATAAGCAAAATCCGAAACAACCCTTTGTATTTTCTTCTCTACAGATTTTATATATACATTTCTTTTACAAATTAAAAAAAAAAAAAAAGACCATCTCCAAAACAATAACAACAGATTATAAAAATCAAAATACCCTAAAACTGAAATGAACAAAAACTATAATCAAATGATGAAATTAAATGATAACGAGAAATAAGGTAGTCTTACATTAAGTGATAGTTCGTAGTAAATGGTGAGGAAGAGATTCTCAGTTAGCTGCTTGCTTCAATCGGAAACCCCAGACAGCATGAGAGAGAGATTATGACAAATGGTGGCCCAATTGGCTATTTGGGTTGGGCTCATTTTGGCATACCGTTTAAATTAACCCAACTAAAGCATGGTGGATCAAACTTATCTTAGATCTTGTAGGGGTGAGTAGGAAAACCGAAAAAACCGGATAAACCAAAAACCGAAACTGAACCGAACCGAAAACAACTGAATCGAACTAATAACCGAATCGAATTTGTCAAAACCGAACCGAACCGAACTACTAATTCGGTTTTCGGGTTGGATATGGGTTTGACACTCTGAACCGAATACCGAATTTATATAAATGTATATATATTTTTTATATATTTATATATATAAAAAGACCATTAAAATTTTATCCTAATATAAAAAACACATTTTATGCTTGAAATAATTTTTTTTGCTAAATATCTATGTAATTCGGGTCAACCCGAAAACCGAACCGAATTCAAATTCGGTTTTCGGTTCATTTCGGTTGAATTCTAGTTCGGTTTGGTTCGGTTTTCGAGTTGACCTAAAAAAATTAACCGAACTAACCGAACAACCCTATAATCGAACCCGATCAACACCCCTAGATCTTGGCAGAGGGTTGAAATTTTTAGTGTGCTTTTGGTGTGAGAAATTTGGCTTTGGGTTTAGTATTAGACTCATTATAAGAGCCCGTTCGGTATATGATATTTCACAAAAGGTTTAAGTCAAGATGATGTTAGATTTTTGTTGTTTCGTATATTAGTGTGGGCTTAAAAATTGAGGATGAAAGTCAAAAATTTAGTTTACGAAATCCGAGCAAATGTTCATATTGGATGCTTTTTCCATAACAAGAAATGGTTTCCCGCGCGTCGTCGCGAAGCGTTTTGTACCAAATTTGAAAAGTGTCTTAATTTTAAAGGAGACTTTATTACACTAAAGTAGAGGTGGCAAATGGGTCGGTTCGGGTCGGTTTGGGTCATGGGTCAAATGGGTTTTGGGTCGAACGCGTCATGGGTCAAATGGGTCATGCTTTAAGAATGGGTCATGGGTCGAACAGGTCGGGTCGACCCACTAAATTATGGTGTTTTCATACATTTTTGAACGTTTTATACGTTTCATCAGTTTTTTTGCGTTTTCGTCCTTTTTTTTCTTTTTTTCGTTTCTTACGTTTTCATCCGATTTCTTACGTTTTCGTTCGTTTTTTTTTTTTTTTTTTTTTATTTTATTTTATTTTTTTTTTTTTTTTTTTTTTTTTTTTTTTTTTTTTTTTTTTTTTTTTTTTTTTTTATTGTTTTTTTTTTTTTTTTTATTTTTAAAAAATTTTTTTTTTTAACCGTTTTTCCCCCACCGACTTTCGTCCAGTTTTTTTTTTTTTTTTTTTTTTTATTTTTTTATTTTTTTTTTTTTTTAACGTTTTCCTCCGTTTTTTACATTTTGTCTAATTATCTTTACGTTTTCCCGTCCGATTTCTTACGTTTTTTTTTTTTTTTTTTTTACGTTTTCGTCCGGGTTTCTTAATTTTCCGCCCGTTTTTTTTTTTTATTTACGTTTTTCGCCCGTTTTTTTTAAAAGGTTTTTCGTCGATTTTTCCTCTTACCATTTTCGCTGTTTTTTACATACGTTTTTCGTCCGTTTTCTTAGCGTTTTCGTCCTGATTTCTTACGTTTTCGTCTGTTTTTTTTACGTTTTCGTCCGATTTCTCCGAGAGCCATGACGAAAACGAAAATGACAAAACGAAAGAAATGAAACGCAAACGTAAGAATTGACGAAAACGAACAAAAAACAGACGAAAACATAAGAAATGTGACAAAACTAGAAAAACCATACAAAAGGTAAGAAATCGGCGAAAACGTATAGAAATCGGAACGAATAACCGTAAAAAACGATTGAAAACGTTTAAGAAAACAAACGAAAACTAAGAAATCGGACGAAAACGTACAAAAAACAGAAAAACAGTAAGTAATGGACGAAAACGAAAGAAATATGAAAAAACGTAAAAAAAAACCGACAAGAACGAAAAAAACAGACTAAAACGTAAGAAACCGGACGAAAACGTAAAAAAACAACAAAAACGTAAGAAATCGGACGAAATATAAAAAAAAAACGGACAAAAAACGTAAGAAAACCAGAACGACAACGTAAGAAATCAGCGAAAAAAAAAACGTACAAAAAATAAAACGAAAACGGACGAAAAACGTAAAAAAAAGGGCGAAAACGTAAGAAATATGACGAAAACATAAGTTTCAGACGAAAACATAAAAAACAGACGAAAACGTATGAAAACAGACGAAAACGTAAGAAATCGGACGAAAAAGTAAAAAAACAGACGAAACGTAAGTAATCGGATGAAAACGTAAAAAAATGGGCAAAAACGTAAGAAATATGACGAAAACGTAAGAAATCGGACGAAAACGTAAGAAATCGGACGAAAACGTAAAAAAACATACGAATACGTAAAAAAATAGACAGAAACGTAAGAAATATGACGAAAACGTAAAAAAAACAAACGAAAACGTAAGAAATCGGACGAAACGTAAGAAAACAAACGAAAACGTAAGAAATCGGATGAAAACGGAAAAAACAGATGAAAACGTAAGTAATCGGACGAAGACGTAAAAAAGGGGCGAAAACGTAAGAAATATGACGAAAACGTAAAAAAACGGACGAAAACGTAAAAAACGGATGAAATCGTAAGAATTTGACGAAAACGTAAGAAATATGACGAAAGCGTAAGAAATCTCACGATAACGTACAAAAACGGACGAAACCGTAAGAATTTGAAGAAAACGCAAAAAAATGGACGAAAACGTTCAAAAAAAGTATAAACGTAAAAAAAGTTATCATTAGGGTATATCACTTTTTAAGAAGTTGTAACTAATTAGGTTAAAGTTTAACTAGGTCAACTCATTCGACCCATTCCTATGAGTTTAAAAGCCTATTGGACCCAAACTTCATTCAACTTAAAGAACCAAATGACCCAAATATTTTAAAAAAATGACCCAATTAAACCTATTCTTTTATTTTTGGGTCAAAATTGCCACCTATACACTAAAGTATTTAGGATTAAAACTGACCTAACTTTGAGGGAAGGGGGGGGGGAGGGGGGGGGGGGTGTTAAGTATTTTCGGTAAAAACTAAAAAGTTACTTAACTTTGAGAGAGTTTTGCTAAAAATGAAGAATTTTAAAGGGATGTTTATTAAAAATGGAGAATTTTGAAGGAGGGTTTATTAAAAATAGAGAAGTTTAATAGAGAAGTTTGAGGGGGGTTTATTAAAAGCGTGTTTGGTTGGCAGAATGTTTGAATTCAAAATCTGATTCCAATTCCATAGTGTGTTTGGTTGGCGGAATTAATGTAATGAAATACCTCAAATTCCTTTATGTGTGGAATTAACATTTCATCCTAAAACGAAAGGAAAGTTTATAATTCCATGGAATTTGATATTTTTATCATCAAAAATAAATTATTATTATTATTAATTATTTTGTATTATTTTATTATTATTATTATTATTTATTATTTATATTTTTTTAAAATTAAATTTATTTATTTATTTAAAAATTATATTTAAAAAAATATTATTTATTTATTTATTTATTTATTTATTTATTTATTATCTATTTATTTATTTAAAAATTATATTATTTTTTAAAAATTATATTATTATTATTTATTTATTTTTTAAGAATTATATTTATTATTATTAATATAATTATATAATTTGTTTTTTCATTTCATTTTTTTCCAACCAAACACGCGATAGTTTTCACAAATTCCAATTCCTTCAGATTCCAATTCATTAACATTACAATTCCTTAACATTCCAATTCCTCAAACACATTCCAATTCCAACAAAAACATTCTGCGAACCAAACGCACCCTAAAAGAGTTTTGCTAAAAATAAAGAATTTTAAGATAGGTTTATTAAAAATGAAGAATTTTGAAGGAAGGTTTATTAAAAATAGAGAAGTTTGAGAGGGGTTTATTAAAAGTAAAGAATAATTATTACTACGTATATATTATAATTTATAATATTATATTTGGATGAATAGTGTGACTATTCATTTTGTGAGGGGACATGTTGGATTAAAAAAATGAAGAAAATAATTTTGAGGAGAGAGTGTCAACATTTAGTGTGTGTATATATATATATATATATATATATATATATATATATATATATATATATATATAATAAGTGAACTCTCATTTTATTTACATCACTCACTTTAACTCATTTATTTTTTTTATAATTTTATAATAACAAACTTCAATTTTAAATTATATATTCATTTTAATAACAAATAATATATAAATCAAAATTCGATTTTAAATCCGATCTCAACTCAAAAGCACCTTAAATGTTTTGATTAAGCAGTTGGGTAAGGGATAGAGCATGCCCACCACAAGCCAAAAAGCCAAATATTTGGCTTTCTTCAAATGCTAGCGTATTGGGTCGGGGTTAAGAAATTTAGGGCCGGTTTGTTGTACGGTATTTGAATTTAGGATTTGTCATCAAAGTATTACAATAATAGAATGTTTTGTATAGATAAGTAGGTTTTGAAAATAGTATTAACGACCAAATATATAGGTTTCACAAATCCAGGCTATGGTTTACTAAATTTATCTCATTTTCTACATATATTGCGGATCCACATCACTTCTTAACCACTAAAAGTTTTTTATATCTGTTGTTATATTTTAATAATATAAGTATTAATTCAAAATGTATACTTATACTTAAAACAAGCAAAATTTAATTTTATAATATATTTTATCTCTTCAATAACAAATCAATTTCAGATACAAATTCAAATCTTAATCATAATCATAAACCTAAACCTACACTCTTCTACAAATCAAATGGGCCCTAACCATCTTTTATTTGGTAATTTAGAGAGCTGAGAACAGTGGAGGCGTTGGGCTTGTACGGTTGGCAAAATTCCTCAAAAAGTAATGTCACGTCAGCAAAATGCTCAACGGCACCAGAAACTGAACGGCGCCACATTTTTTGAGGTATCCGTTGACACCACATTTTCTGGTGTCGTTGCGCAAATTTTTTATTTTTATTTTTTCATTTACTTAAAAAAAATACACAATATAACTAGCATTTAATTCATTAAAAAAATTACATTAAATAAAAAAAAACATTACATAGAAATTAAATAAAAAACGAAACAAAAGACATTAAAATAAATGACACTAAAATTAAAAAATCATAAAGTTAACGATCCGCGTCGACTAGTTTGGTGGTGGATATGCCGCTCGGATTCGTTCCTTTTGGGCGTTGATAATAGTCGCGTCGACCGGATCCATCCGCGTGTGTCGATTTGTAGCACTTTCATGTCCTCCGCAATCCTTTGAGAATGGTATAACCTCATTCTCTCGTTCGTCTCTCGCTCGATCACCTCCATTTTTTGCTTTGCAGTCTAACTCGTATTGTTCTTTCATAAATTCTTGATACATAATAGGGTTAGAACCGGAGCTAGAGGTCGAGTTAAAACCAGAACGTTGACTTTTTGAAATTCGTTGTAACCCGGGTGGGCGAGGCAACGCATCTTCTCCAAAATGCTTTGGTTCCTCGCCGGTAACCCGAAGACGATTTCTTCTTGCCAATGTCGATTCGGGGTTTTTCCACTTGTGCTTGTCTTTCAAAAAAAGCTAAGCGCTCTTGTGCTTAAAATCCACATTCGTGTGGGTTTTAAACAAAATTTCCACCATCGTCATCCAATTGTCATCGTTCTCCCCACTATGAACAAGCGTTTCTGACACTAATTGATTTAACTTTTGAACATTTGCATTCATTGGAGTCCATTTTCCTGTAAACATGTTTTTGGTACGCTCCATGTAGCCGCGTTTCGTGGCTTCGACATTGTAGGCGTCACGAATTTTATATCAAAACGTATCATTTTTTTGATCCGTAACGATTCTTGGATCCTCGGATACTTGAATGAAACATTCCGCCAAAAACAACTGCTCTTCTTGGCTCCACAAATGTCGAGCTCGTTTTGTTTCTACTTGTGTTTCCTTTTCTTTGCTTTTCTTCGACTTCGACTTCACACGTGGGCCACGGCTCGTCTTCTTCGGTTTCGTCAACTAGGTGGAAGGATTGTTGGTCGGATTGTGGTTGGGAAGCGTTGGCTTGGTTTGGTTGTTGTTGTTGTTGTTGAGAAAATTGGTTAAATTGCATTTGCATTTTAAATTGGTTAAAGAGCATTTGTTCTTCGGCATTAGCAAATGGGGTTTGGAAATTGGGATAATAAGGCATTTAGTTGTATGGAGGTTGAGAGGAGGAGCCCGGATTGTTGGTCGGATTCGAAGACGAGCCCGAAATTTGGTTGGTTGGGTCGTTTAGCATACCTGTAACTCATTGATTCGGATTATTTTTTTGGAGATAAAAAAAAGAGAAGTAGAAAAGTATATGTAATAAAATATATTGGAAGTGTGTGTGAAGTATGAAATAATAAGGCGGTATTTATAGGATTTTTTGGGGGGTGTTATTTTCAAAAAAAAACGCTCATCCAACAGGTATAACGGCTAGATTTAAAAAAAATTAAAAGTATAGAACCGCGTGGGCTGGTAGTAACGGCGCGAGGCCGAACGACGCCAGCACCGGAACGGTGCGCCGTTGACAAAACTCGCTCCGTTGAATGGCGCCAATGAACCACACCACCGTTCCCCTCACTTTTATACATTAATTATTTCTTTCTTGTTTTCTTTAACATTTTTAGTTACAAATATCCATGTGAGCCATTTTACCTATATCTAATTTTCGTAACATAAAGTGAAACCCTAAAGCTAAATGTGTTAGTGTTACGTAGGTTCCTAGTACCTCACTCACTTAGCTCCAATCACTCCTTGAAATGTTTCCCACCTTGGAAATTCATCTTTAACTGTTCAAAAAGCATGTTACATGTTTTTCTTAATGATGAATCATCGGTATGGACCATTTCAAACCGGGCATGTTTTATCTTACCAACCCCTATTGCCAACTCGAGTACCGGCTTATATTTATCACACAGAATTTTGGTGTCTATAACATTTTTAACAAATTCAGGTTGCTTTGTTGCCATGAATCACAATCGGTGTGAGTTTCTGTACGAGATGAAATGACTATGAATTACTATAATATATTATAACTATGAATTATAATATATGAATTGCATTTTAGGGAATAGTCAAAGGAATCGAACATGTATAACACTTTCATTATCATTCCTCATATCTCATACCAAACATGCCCTCGAGTCTTTCGGTCATTATAATAGTTGATCAAATTATTGCCCGTTATTTAAACGAGGTTTTCAACCCGCGCTTTGTTGCGAGACGCGAGATTTTACGTTACTATTTTATCACCCTTAGTTTCTTTATGGCCTTTTGCTTTGCATCTAAATTAAACAATAAGTCGCCAAACATCCCATACTTGATCAAACCGATCCAAAATTCGACAACAGATCACATGTAGAATTCTCGTATTCATTACGAAATATACATCTTACAACTTCCTATCAACTAGTATATTTTATAAATTAAATCCATACCAAACTCCTCAAAGTTAAATGATACAGCAACTTTTTTGGAGTTAAAAAACATTTAAAAAGTGATTTTGCAACTACTTTTAGGATACAACAGAATTGTCATTGTCTTCTATCAGGAAAATGCAGAGCTGCAAGATCAGAAAAACATGGTGGACAAATAAGCAATTTCAAACACATCTTGCATAATATGCATAAACTAACATACAAAAATGAGCAGACACTTAAATAAGCTATCCCAAACGCCCCCTTACGGTTAAATAACAGTTCGGTTAACATAAAGTCAGTAAATTGTGTTATTAGTGATTATGTTGGGCTCCTTGACTTAAACGATCTATCCTATAGTCATTTAAAGCACGACCTATCGGACTTTCCTAACTAATCTCCAACCAATGGGTTAGTTGATGACACAAATCGTTTTATGCGCCGATCATAGGAGTAACCGCTGATCACAGGAGTCACCTATCCAATTTCTAGCCGATGGGTACCCGAACTATTTTAGGGACTGGTCACAGGAATCGCCGATCCAATCTTCAATCGATGGGTTCAATGACACATACTATTTTAAGGGCTCGTCACAGGAGTCGCCTATCCAATTTGCAACTGATAGATTCTCCGACACATACATTCCCTGGATTCTAAACAGCAACACATTACTATATTTTCTGTTTGAAACCATGATCACTTGTACATCAAGGTTAATAACCAACAACCTTCAGCCATCTTCATCCTACACGTGCACCCCAACATTATTTGCCATTTCATTTAAAGTTAAATGCGTGTGACTCTAATATGGATAAGTTATTAATTGTATCAGACATTTTGGTGTTTTAAATTATCAGTCTGATTGATTTGGTTAACCTTGATTACTTCTTCAATGCACAAAAATAAGCAATCCCAAACACCCCCTTACTAACTAAACTCGTTCATATCAAAAAAACATACTAACAACTTTACGTCGCACGCGATGTATGTAAAGTTGGCCATTTATCGATGCAACGAACATGATAACTAATTATGGAAATATATACTAAAATAAACAGAATCAAGTAAATCAAAAATCGTATTCACCTTAAACCTCGGCACTGCTTGATGGCACGTTCAGCCCCCATATCACATGTCAATAAAAGAACATAGGAACGCGTCTTTTGCATATGGCCAAGAGCAGTAGACGACCTCGTTGCACCAGCAACATCGGGCGATCCCGGGCAGAATAACAAACGAACAAATGCAATAATTGCGGTTGCCAAAAACGTTGGGCTCAGATCTGCGAGTACAGGACGGAAGAAAAGGGTATGCGACCCGCCATGGCTGCAAGCACGACGACGTGCTGCCCCGCCAAGATACGGGCCGATTTCACCCACCACGATCCGTCAACCACAAACGCAATAGTGTCATCATCGCCCACAACATTAAGTTAGGAAAACACTGTATAATCACACCAAGCATTAACAAAGCATAGCATTACTTGCATAACATATATTTCTTATTTAAAATTCAGTAACCGCAAACGCAATAGTGTCTTAATCCATGAACTTAGCAAGCCTGGCCCGCCACGACGGGACCCAAACACGTGCCAAAGTCACAGAATCCTTACCTACTGCCTTTTTGCAGCAGAAAGAAAACGCCAAGTAAAATGTGATCCGGCACAACACGCATTAAGCGAAGAGACAGCAAACACGCAACCCACGCACAACCGTAACTTTCAAATTAATAAATATATTTAATCCCCACACACAGAACTTCCAACACAACCAAAACCTCTCCCATATCCACCTCAAAGAAAACTAACCAATTCCAATCTGTGATTTATACTGCATTGGCTTATGAAGGATAAGGTCATAAGCGCAAAAATAAGCTCAAAAGGGTGTTTGTTTAAACTTAATGCTGTGGTTATTCGCTTACGGTTTTTGGGCTGTGTAAGCTTATGTACAGTTTCAAAATAAGCCATAAACACATAAGAAGTTCAGGGATACATGAGATCAGAAGATGTAATACTAAAATGATATCATTATATGTTTTTCGGTTACAACATTTAGATCCTTACAAGAAAAGTTTAGGGATACATGAGATCAGAAGATGCTGATCCATCTTTGTAACTTATGGGACAAATCAATAGTCATTGCTCATCCCAATCTCCTACAAATATAATAAAGTTTTTGGCTAGACTGCTAAAGGACCAAAGCACTTTAACCTCAATATCATCAGTAATGATAAGACTAAGTTTTTATTTGCGATAAGAAAAAGGTAAACAGAAAACAGCTAAATGCACGACTTCAGCAAGAATAGGCTCTTAGTTCTTTGTTTCACCACCCACCAATTGGTTCTCACAAATGGCTTGCAACGCCGGTCTTGTTGTAGCAACCTCCTGAAGAAAGATACAAACTTAAAATTAGCATGTTAACAACGGCAAATGAAAGGATATTTGAGGACCCAAAAATCAAAAGTATTTACCTTACTAGCATCTTCATTGCCATTGGATTTAAGTGACAATGCTTTGAGCTGCTTTCTTAGCTGCCTTAAACTAAGCGCAGTCGCATCTATCTCTTTATTGCTCTTCTTTCCCTGAACCACAATGTTCTCTTTATCATCTGTAACAATACTCGTGTTCTTGAATGGAGTGGCATTCTTGATTGGTGTCGCACTAGTTGGAAAACAAGGGGCAGAAACAAAAAATTGGCTTTTTTCTTCAGTGAAAGAAACGCCAGAATCTGCCTTGAGCTGCTTTCTTAGCTGCCTTAAACTAAGCGCAGTCGCATCTATCTCTTGCTTGCTCTTCTTTCCCTCAACCACAATGTTCTCTTTATCATCTGTAACAATACCCGTGTTCTTGAATGGAGTGGCATTCTTGATTGGTGTCGCACTAGTTGGAAAACAAGGGGCAGCAACAAAAAATCGGCTTTTTTCTTCAGTGAAAGGAACGCCAGAATCTGCCTTCTCGTTAGCATTTGTTTCAGTGAAGAGCTCCGGTTTAAGATCTTCAATTTTGATGGTGGAGGTTGCATCAAATGATTCATCATCTGAAATAACAAAAAACTCACATTTATATATCGCAAGATAAAAACGTATCCAAACAAAATATTCAATGTTCTCTTTATCATCTGTAACAATACCCGTGTTCTTGAATGGAGTGGCATTCTTGATTGGTGTCGCACTAGTTGGAAAACAAGGGGCAGCAACAAAAAATCGGCTTTTTTCTTCAGTGAAAGGAACGCCAGAATCTGCCTTCTCGTTAGCATTTGTTTTCAGTGAGAGTCGGTTTAAGAAAACTTCAATTTTGGATGGTGGGGTATGTACTAATCATATGATTCATCTATCTGAAAATAAAAAAAACCAAAAAACTATCATTTATATATCGCAAGATAAAAAGTATCCAAACTAAAAATTCAATTTTCTCTTTATTCTGTAACAATACCCGTTGTTCTTGAATGGGAAGTGGACTTCTTTGATTGGTTGTGTTTGTTCGCACTAGTTGGAAAACAAGGGGCAGCAACAAAAAATCGGCTTTTTTCTTCAGTGAAAGGAACGCCAGAATCTGCCTTCTCGTTAGCATTTGTTTCAGTGAAGAGCTCCGGTTTAAGATCTTCAATTTTGATGGTGGAGGTTGCATCAAATGATTCATCATCTGAAATAACAAAAAACTCACATTTATATATCGCAAGATAAAAACGTACCCAAATAAAATATTGATGCTTAAATTAGTAAATAGGTGAAGCATACACACCTGTGTTTTCAGACACTTGTTCCATATCCTGTGTGGTTATTTCATCAGCAAAACTCAAGCTTTCTTCATTGTCACTCTCGGTTTCATTGTCACTCTCGCTTGCCATCATTGAAGACCCTAAAGGAAGATAATGACATCATGATGTTAATGCTAAAACATTCAATTATATAACACTTTAATTAATTGGAAGAGATTTGAAATTTACCGTCAATCTCCTGGACTTGATTGTTCATAACATCTGAAACAGCATGAGACATGTCTTCCAGTGTCAAGCTCTCACCTGATTCAAGGCTGGCATTATCATCAAACAAACTATCAGCCTCTTCTTCAGGAGTGATAAGTGTGTCGTCCTTAGCTTCACTAGCATCCAATTTCTCAACTCCGAGATCGAGATTTTGTTCTACGCTCTCCTCTTCCGAGTCTTCTTCAGAAACCATAAGATCGTCATCCTTAGCTTCATTGTTCATCTCTGAAACAGCACGAGACATGTCTTCCTGATTCAAGCTCCCACCTGATTCAAGGCTGGCATTATCCTGAACTTGATTGTTCATAACATCTGAAACAGCATGAGACATGTCTACGCTCTCCTCTTCCGAGTCTTCTTCAGAAACCATAAGATCGTCATCCTTAGCTTCATTGTACATCTCTGAAACAGCACGAGACATGTCTTCCTGATTCAAGCTCTCACCTGATTCAAGGCTGGCATTATCCTGAACTTGATTGTTCATAACATCTGAAACAGCATGAGACATGTCTTCCTGTGTACAGCTCTCACCTGCTTTAAGGCTGGCATTATCATCAAACAAACTATCAGCCTCTTCTTCAGGAGCGATAAGAGTGTCGTCCTTAGCTTCACTAGCATCCAATTTCTCAACTCCGAGATCGAGATTTTGTTCTACGCTCTCCTCTTCAGAGTCTTCTTCAGAAACCATAAGATCTTCATCCTTAGCTTCATTGTTCATCTCTGAAACAGCACGAGACATGTCTTCCTGATTCAAGCTCTCACCTGATTCAAGGCTGGCATTATCATCAAAAAAGCTATCAGCGTCTTCAGGAGCGATAAGAGTGTCGTCCTTAGCTTCAAACAAGCTATCAGTGTCTTCTTCAGGAGCGATATGAGTGTCGTCCCTAGCTTCACTAGCATCCAATTTCTCAACTCCCAAATCAAGATTTTGTTCTACATTCTCCTCTTCCGAGTCTTTTTCAGAAACCATAAGATCGTCATCCTTAGCTTCACTAGCATCCAATATCTCAGCTCCTAAATCAAGATTCTGTTCTGAACTCTCATCTTCACATGGGCTCGGAATGACATCTGATTCTGGTTTTGGTTCATCTTTCGCCTCAAAGCTGTCCTTTTCTCCCAGATCCAACTTCTCTTCAACCTTCAAATCCTCACATGGATTAGAGGTTTCATTTGTAGCTTCAAAGTCCACAGCCTCCTCGAGCACCGGACTGCATTCGACCACTGGACTGCAATCACTTTTCTCCACAACCAACACATCAAGCTTCTCAAATGCATTGCAAATGTCTCCCACTGCTACATTTGTGTTTTCTGCAGAACATTAGTTTTACAGTAAATTAGTCATGGTACATAACAATATTAAGTATCAAGAAAACTTAAACACTCACATGTGAGTTAGACCTCAAACATCAAAGCTTACACTATACAAATTCAATTATTGATAAGAACAGAAATAGAAGAAACATAGAATGTAAAGATGCATACCTGATCCCACATTGGTCTCTTCTGATTCAACATTTACTTCATCATCCATAAATGAATCAATCGAAACAGCTTTTCTGCTATCCTTCTTCACCCTCGTCTCTGCAGATTTCTTTTCAGTCACCCTAGTTGAGCGTCTCGTGCTGTATGCTTTCTGTACAGTACTCTCCTTTTTCTTCACAGTATTCTCCTTTTTTACAGCCTCCGCCTTCCTCCTGGTGCACATCAAAACAGATGCAGGCTCCACCTTCTGATCCACCACACCCTCTTCATTCGCCTCCTCTTCACACTCGTCCAATTGGCTGCTGACATTCCGACAAGAGGAAGTTTCAACAGCCTTCCCCCTGGAGCTAGAGATAGCGGGTGTTTCAAGCATCTCGTTGTTTGATTCCTCAACCCCGGCAGCAGCTTTCTTGGTTCCTCTGCGAGTAGTAGTTCTGGTGGCAGTGGGAGGTATTTTCTCAGTTTCGGTTGTTTTCCTCTGTCGGGTAGATGTTCTGCATCGGGTTTGAGGAGCCTTAGGCGAGAGAACCTGAACCTTTTCTGCTTGTTCAGCCACATCACCTGCCTCGGATTGTGAGACATTCAAATACTCCTCAATACCTTCAACCTATACCCAAGTTAATACATATTGAAATCAGTGACCTGTTATAAGCACATAAATAACACTCTCGACTAAAACACGCTGAGCTATGTTAACCTTAATAAAATTAACCAACAAAACACGATAAAAACACTATAATAAGGTTATACGGACATAAAGAGAACGACATTTATTTCACACATCCATAACTAACAAAAACAATATGTGTTATTAATCATATTGTAAATTTTACACCCAAACACAGTTTTTTTACTGGATCTTCATATGACCTTTTCTGGAATGGATAATTCATAATTGTTCATATCTAGCACATGGATCCATTTTCAAAACAACTATCTAGCCTAAACAACTACAGTACTATTGTTCAGGATATTTATATATCAAAAATAGCCACTAATTAGCCTAGACAACTATATCTGATATCATACAACCCAAAATCAGTAATCAATAACTGTTTTGTATATGCACATCAATTTCATATATAAAGAAAAAAATTACCAAATTATTTCATCAAAATCGACACAGGACTAGTTTCTAGACTTGTATGACAAATCGCCACGAATATTGATTTCTTAAATCAAAATAAATCACATCAATCCAATTTCTAATTACGTACTACACATTAAATTAATAACTGTCTATATCCATTTTCGACTTATATCATAACATAACAAATCATATATATGTTTTTACCACGGTACAAATCAATACAGAAAAGCAATCAATACCAATTCGT
>BQNB010044566.1:0-44813 GCA_026074375.1 Tanacetum coccineum
AACTTCAACGTCTTAGGTCTTCATCTTGTGTTTCTTCACTAAGAGGGTTCAAGGGTGTGCTTCTTGTGTAAGTAGAGTCCCAAAGTCATCATAGCCCTTAATTTTGTGTGCTCCCCAAGTTCTTTGATCACAACCATTGATTTCTTATCATTTACCTTTGACGAATGGGGTTTTTAAGGATTGCCAAGGTGGAAATAACCCATGTGAAGTGAGGTTGAGGGGAAGTAATGGGTTTTATTTGTATGTTGCAGGGGAGAAGTGAAAACGATGGATGAATAGTGCCAAAAGGGTTTGGCGGGAAATGAGGAAGATATATAATGTTTTTTTATAATAGGGTATAAGTTTAGAGAAATGGCAAAAATGGCCCTCCAAGGTGTTATGTGTGTTTGCACGTTTAGTCCTTGTGGTGATATAAGTTTTAGAGAGTTGGCAACATTGGTCCTTGAAGTTATATCCTTTGGTTACACCCACAGTCCTTTGGACTTAACACCGTTATCACTTAACAGCCTTATTGTGGGTTGTTAAGTATTTGGTTTGGGCTTGTTGATTGGGCCGGTTCATGAGATAAAGGTTTAGGGCATTTTATAAGACTTAAATCTTATAAGTCTTTGATATGATACATTAATGGGCTGACCCGGCCCATTAGATGGGTACGGGTGGGCCCATTAAGTATTTTTTTCGTTTACGACTTCGGCTTTGACTTTGTCTTTGTTGGGGTTGACTTTTTGGTTGACTTTGACTTTGACTTTTTGACTTCTCACGCTCTTTCCGTTCTCGTGCTCGTTTTTGTTGTTTTTGGCTTCATTTTTGTCCTTTTCTTAGATATCCGTTACTTGCACAATACAAATGCAAAACATACAAATACAATGTATTTTTGGTACAATTTTAGTCTTTTAAGCACGTTTCCTAGGTAAATGGTATGTGTAATTAAGCACATACCAATAACATTGTAAGGGTTTCCATTCTATCTGTCTCTCGGGTAGGGATGAAATGTGCGGATTTGGTAAAGCGATCGACAATGACCTAGATTGTGTCATGTTCGTTTGATGTTTTGGGTAGTTTTGTGAAGAAATCCATTGTTATTCTCTCCTACTTCCACATCGGAATCTCTGGTTGTACCAGTAAGCCGAATGGCTTTTGACATTCTGCTTTAACTCTAGAGCATGTTAAACACTTACCAACATACTCAGCGATGATTGCCTTCTTGTTAGACCACCAATAGAGTTTCTTTAGATCCTGATACATCTTGTCAAAACCTGGGTGAATGGAATACTTTGATTTATAGGACTTATGCATGATTAAGTCTCTCAGATTACCAAAAAGTGGTAACCAGCTTAGGTTTTTAATACAACGAGTTCCATCAGGATGTCTTTCAAATGCTTTGTCCATTCCTCATAAGTTCTCAGCTTTGATGTTTTATTCTTTAAGTGCTTCAGTTTGAACTTTAAGAATTTATGATGGTAATTTTGGATGAATGGTCATAACTAATGCTCTAACTCGGAGTGGTTTGATTCATTCCTTCCGGCTTAAGGCATCTGCTACGACATTTGCCTTTCCAGGATGGTAGTGAATTTCATAATCATAATCTGCAAGCAATTCTAGCAAACGGCATTGTCTTATGTTCAACTCTTTCTGATCAAGGATATGCTGAAGACTTTTATGATCAGTGAACACAGTACATTTGGTACCATACAGATAGTGTCTCCAAATTTTAAGAGCGAACACTACTGCTCCTAATTTGAGATCATGAGTGATATAGTTTTCTTCATTAGGCTTAAGTTGTCGGGATGCATGTGCAATAACCTTCTCTCTTTGCATTAACACCGCTCCCAGACCTTGATGGGATGCATCATAGTAAACAACAAAATCATCATTTCCTTCTGGTAATGCTAAGATTGGAGCTTCACATAGCTTCTGTTTTAGCAGTTGGAAAGCCGACTCTTGGTCTTCGCCCCAGATATACTTCTTGTTTTTCTGGGTTAATTCAGTCAAAGACTTTGCAATCTTTGAGAAATCTTTGATAAATCTTCGATAATAACCGGCGAGTCCTAAGAATTGACGTATTTTTGTGGGTGTAGTAGGAGATGTCCAATTCTTAACTGCTTCAATCTTGGTGGGGTCAACATGAAGTCCTTGACTATCAATTAAGTGTCCAAGAAATTGCACGATATGAATCCAGAAATCACACTTGGAGAACTTGGCATACAACTTCTCTTTCTTGAGTAATTCTAGGATTATTCTCAGATGATTTGCGTGCTCTTCTTTGTTACGAGAGTAGATGAGAATATCATCGATGAACACTATCACAAATTTATCCAAGTATGGTTTACACACACGATTCATGAGATCCATGAATACAGCAGGCGCGTTAGTTAAACCAAATGGCATCACTTGAAATTCATAGTGTCCGTATCTTGTTCTGAAAGCAGTCTTGGGAATATCTTCATCCCTGACTCTCAGTTGATGATAGCCTGATCTTAAGTCAATCTTCGAGTAGACACTCGAACCTTGAAGTTGGTCAAATAAGTCATCAAGTTGGTTAAATAAGTCATCGATCCTGGGTAATGGGTAACGATTCTTTAACGTAAGGTTATTGCAACTCGCCGATAATCGATACACATTTTGAAAGATCGACTTTCTATTCAATCATAAAGACAAAATCTCCCCAATGTGAAGGACGTGGTCCGAAGTAAGAACCTCGGTCCTGCTGCCAACTCTTTGAAAGTTGTTAGATGGGTTAATTCCTCGCATTTATGAAGGAGCTAATCTAAATGTAGCCGGGCTAGAGTGTTCGCTCCTAATTAAAATCGATTTGAAATTCTACTTGACAAACGGGAGGAAGGCCAGGTAGATCTTCAGGAAAAACTTTTGGGAATTCTCTGACTAACGGTATGTCTTCTAGTCGTTTCTTGTCCGACTTATTTTCCATTATTTGGGCTACGAAAACTTGACATCCCCCGTGGATAAATACATTTTCTGTTTTATATAGGATAAGAGATTTTATTTTATGTCGAGGGTTTTACTTTGGTCACCTCGAATAATTAATGTTCCCCGGTCATGGGATGTTATCGACTTTCTCTCGTCACAGAAGATCCTAGCATAGCTACGATGGTAACCACCATACCAATGACCGACGAGTCGAAACTACCGAGTTTAATCTGCATAAGATCAATTTGAAAGGTTGGTTTAACAAGGTCAGGATTGCACCTTGAATAACGGTGTTTGTGCTTACTAAGTTTCCGTCAGCCATTTCGATATCGTAAATGTGACAATTCGTCAATTTCAGGTCATTATTTTATTCTCGAGTATTAATTATAATTTTCATTTTTATGTTGAGATATGAACTCACGACTAACCGGGAAGAAATTAGGGCTTACACTTGTAATTTAAGTAACGTTTATGAAGAACCGACGAATCCTACGTTAAGCATCGACGTTTATATTATCAAAATGCCGTAGAAATATTTTTATTACATTCGTTTTTATTTTTCGTGTCTCGTACTATTTTTACGTTTTACGAAAAACGACTACAAATCGTACCTTTTTAAATATCAGAACTTTGAAAATACCCGTAATTACAAAATGTGGGACAAGTTTTAACAAAACTCATCCCACATATACATAGTGGGGAGGACGGCAAGCCAAGAGGACACATGTCCTCTTGGTGGTCAAGATATTGCAACTTACACACACTTGGCAAGATAACTTGAAACCCTTATAAGCCATTTTTACTAGCAAAAACACATACATGCAAATTGATATCAAAAATCTCACACACACTCTTTCTTTCCCTCTCCTTATGCCGTGAACCACCACTACCATAGCACCATTATCATACAATTTTGAAGACCAAACAATGAGCACACTAGTGGATATGACTACCTAGTGTCTTTCCTATATATTTTTGAACAGTCAACCAAAAGAAGTTTTTCAAGAAGGTTTTTATATCATTTGGGGCTGAAGTTATAAGAAGGTTTATACAAGATATTTGAGTAAGGAAAATGGTGAACAAAAGTATTTTGGGTGGAGTTTAAGCTTGGGATTGAAGCCTTCATCAAGCTTGTTCTTATTTTGATCATTTTGATCTTGTCTACATTTTCTTGTGGTAAAACCTTCATAAGTTTTGTTATCATTTTATTTCTATTTCATTATATGTATATACATGTATTGTACTTTGATGATCAAGTAATAAAAAGTAGCATGCATGTGTAGATCTAGGTAAGAAATGACTAAATCAACTATTAAAACTTGCTAGAAATCATTGAAAATTTAGGGCTGTTGTTAACAGTAAGTTCTGGATTTTTACATAAGTATTAGACTTGATTTGATTTACCTAGGTTGTAGAGAATTGAGTGATGATCATGTGGCTAATTGGATACTCAATGGAAAGTGAAAATTGATCAAGTTATGACCATTTTACCAAAAGACATCAAATCTGACCTTGCTAGACAGAACGTATAAAAAGTCATGATTGTGTACTGAGGTAGGTTTAAAAAGAAACTCTAAAACTAAAAGACTAGATAAAATCATGTAGGAGTTCTTGTAACCAATTGGATTGATCAATCAATTACCATTAAGTTTGAAAATGGCATCAAAAATGGTGAAAGTGAATTTTCAGCCAAAAATGTCAACTTGACCTTTGTATAATGAAGTGACTTTAATTATATATTTACTTAAAATAAGTATAAAAATGACTTATAATTTATAATGTACATTTAAATTATGAAACTAGGAATATAAATTTTATAAGTATATCATTTATGGTTTGAAAGATACAACTATTTTTGCAAGCATAAACATATACAATATTTTTACGTCTATATCAATACTAAAACTGTAAGCGTTTTTGCGAACTAAAACCCGAGGATGGTTAAAACCCCCGTTTTGGAACTTTTCTATATGATACCTACTGAAATAAACTTAACACCCGACACGGAGAACCCGAAATTACTAATATAAACACATAAACAAGCTTAAAATGAACTATATGACCATATTGGGCCATTAGGCCCAATGTATATGAATAGACCTATTAGACTTACCTTTGGACCCAACCCACTTGGGCCAAATTAATGGTTAAATCTGTCTTCGGACTTATAAAATGGACTAAATTAACTTAATGGACATCATAAATGGGGCCAATTGGCCTTTGGACTATAATTAGGTAAACAACTAGGTGAAAAAGAAGCTAATTTAGTACATGTTAAACACATAGAAGACTATGAGAATAAAACTTAGAGAATTATAAATTGTTGATCATCATATAAGATACATGTATATATACATATTTAAATTTTGAATTTTATTTTATCGACTAGAAACCTAAGACCCGTTACAATTTGTATAGGTCTTGGTTGATTGACGCGCCTACTTTCGAAGTTTTTATTCATCGATATTCTCGTCCGACATCACTAAGTGAGTTCATAGCCTCGCATTTTTACACTTTAATTGTTTTATAAACCCGCGAGGGAGATAACATGCTTGTTTTAAAATAGAACGCAAGGGACCCGAATGTATGCTAGTAGCCTTGATATTATATAGATAAGCTTAAAATAACTCGCTAGATAAAAGACCCGCGGAAATCATGAATTGTTAATTGCCGGGAAAAAGGCATACGCTTATACATGAAATAGTACTATTTGGAGGCTACCACCTCCAATCCGTGACGACTAGCTATCGTCATGTGTCGGGAATACGACACCACGGATGCATTGTATAGAGAATAAGATACACTCATAGCGAGGGTGTATAGTGGGCATTATATTGAATATATATCTGGTAAGAGGCGAGTTCGATGTCATGAGTCTTATAATAAATCCCCCGATACATAACACTTTTGTGTTTAGGCCACGATCGTTATATTACCGATGAATATTGCGCTAAAACTGAACTTGTGTTTTCTGGAAATTATTTTATTGTGTTATATAAATAAACTCTATGGATTCACTCAACCATTATTGTTGACTTTTAACATGTTTTATCACAGTCCTTGAAGGTAATATTCGGTCGATGGAGATATGAAGGCCCGCTAAATAATTTTTCATTCGAAAATGTTTTGTAAAACGTTGTATGATGTTGTTAAACTTATTGGGACCCGTGATGTAAACTTTATATTATTCGAATGAATGAAATTTTGCTTAAAACAGCCTCTTTGAGTCCGTTTTTCTATGATATGATTTTTGTGCTATGATGTAACACCATTGGACCCATCCGCTGACAAATTTTTGAAGCAAAATTGAGGGTGTTACAGTAATAAGTATCAAGAGCTTTAAGGTAATAAGAGAACAAAGGATTTCCAAAAAGAAAAATTTTTACAAAATAATTTTGTTTAAAAATCTTTTGACTATAACGGTGCAAGAAGAATCTCCGAATTACCGACAAGACCGGATTGAGAAGTTTTATTTTGATATATATATATATATATATATGAATTTATATATATGTTGTAAATTTATTAAATGTTAATTATGTAATTATTTAATACTAATACGAGATATTTATACGACGCAGATTGTCATGGAGAACCCTAACTCCCCTAACGAGCCGAACGAAGCTATTCCCGAAGTGAACCCAGTTATTCCCGAGCCGAACCACGTTGAGGATGCCCATGATCCCAACGAAATGGTTGACATTCCCGATGATGAGGAGTTAGTAGATTATAATGAGGATGACGAAGAAGAACCTGAAGAAGAACCTGAGGAAGAACCTGAAGAAGAACCGGAACCAAATAATGGCATATGGAATCAGTTTGCCCAACAACTCCTAACTCACAGCCCGTAATTGAATGGTGTTGGTTAGAGGAGGATGATGATATGAATGAGAATGTTAATGATGAGGATATCGAGGATGAGGATGTTGAGATTGAGGTCGATGACGATGCGGAGTTGATCTTTCCTTATGAGGTGGAGGGTGACCAAACCCCGCCACCTAGAGATGAGTCTTCTGATTCTGAGCCGCCTAATGCGGAGTCATCTGATTCTGAGTCAGAGGACGAGGAGGTTGAGGCTGCACCCGAGGTCGATGTTGCACCCGAGGCTACTATTGGGACTTCTACCCAAAAGCCTTATGCTATTCGTGACTTTCTTTCCGAGGGGATTTTATTAGGTAGGAGAGTCATGCTTCTGCTCGTGACTTCATCCTATGTTGTGTATTGGCACATTGGGCTTTTGAGAACGTGATTTGGAAATGCGACCCGTGCAGCGACTAGACTTATGGAAGACTGAGTTGGGATACAATCCAACTGAGAATGCCTCTTCTCAAATCTAAGGATAAAATCGGGGAAAAAGAAAGGGAAATACTTGATCATGATTTGGGAGATGTTGAGCGTACTTTGGGTAATGTTTTAGAGAGGTTGATGGTATTGGAGAGTGGGGAGAATGCTACTTTGAAGAAAAGGTTGGATGAGACTGAGACTAGGTTGGCGTGGGCTCGTATGGAGCGTGATATTGCTGAGAGGAGTTTACACGAGTCCCAAGTGTGGAACAAGAGGTTTTATTTAGATATGGTTCGTATTGGGGCTGTTCCGAAGCCTCCATCTGATGAGGAGGATACCGAGCGTCCGAGAAAGAAATCAAAGAAATCTTCTTCTGATGGGACCGAGGGACCTTCCGAGCCACGTGGACCACCTAGTGACTCTTAGTAGATTAGTTTATCATTTGTAGTATCTTTTGTAAATCACTAACTAAACTGCGATGTCAGTTAGTAGGACTAGTCTTTTGGAGTTGTATAGCATTAGATGGTGACATGTAAGGTATGACAAAGCAACTTGTAACTTTTGGTAATTAATGAAATGACTATCGTTTTGGTTCTATCTATATCTACATTGTGTTGTGTTACCTTTTCTTTTCTTGGTTCTTCTAAATTATTCCTTTTGCTTAATACAATCATTGAATGAATACTCATTATGATTTGATTTGTGTTGTAACAGGATCATGCCGCCAAAAGCTATGTCTGAGGCTCGTATGCGCGAGATTATTAGAGATCAAGTTACCACATCCATGAATGAATTTATGGCAAATATGAACCGTGGAGCCGGTGGTGCTGGAGCCGGTGGTGATGGAGCCGGTGGTGCTGGAGCCGGTGGTGCTGGAGCCGGTGGTGCTGGAGCCGGTGGTGCTGGAGCCGGTGGTGCTGGAGCCGATGGTTGCCTAAGAATATGGTGGTGCCAAGGTACATTATGAGGGCCTAAGTTACAGGGTGTAACCTTACATGACATTCATGAAGTGTAACCCACACCCTTTTAAAGGCACTGAAGGTGCCGTGGGATTATGTCAGTGGTTTGAGAAATTGGAATCTGTGTTTCGAATAAGTGACTGTAGGGAAAAGGATAAGGTGAAATTTGCAACCGCCACTCTCCAAGGTCGTGTGTTGACTTGGTGGAATGGAAGAACTGCTTCCAATGTTATTGATGCTAAGTTTTTTTTTTTTTTTTACTACTGGTACTACCATGGGTTGAAGTAAGAAGGTGGAATCTGACCGAATTTTTGTTCCTTGAAGTGTGTTGCAAAGACTGGAGCAAGAATTATACAACTTGAAATTAAAAGGGACCGATATTGATGGGTATACAAACTGATTCCAGGAACTGGCCCTGTTGTGCCCTAGAATGGTGGATCCTGAGCAGGTGAAGGTGGAGCAATACATTCGTGGATTATCGAAGAACATACGTGGTGATGTGACCTCGTCGCAACCAGCTACTATTGATCATGCTGTCCGTATGGCTTATCAGCTTATGGGACAAATAATCCAAGATAAAACTGATGAGGTTCATGAGGGTGAAAAGAGAAAAGGTGAAGGAGATCGTGGTGGTCGTGGTGACAACCGACGCGACTACAACCGCCGACAAAACCAAAGAAGTGGCTAAATGTTGTTGGACCCATACCAATTGCTATACAAATGACAACGAGGTTTGTCCGAAATGCAAGAACAAGAATCATAATGAGGATTGTTGGAAGTGCGGTAAGTGTGGTAAGTTAGGGCACAAGCTGCTTGTAGGTGCCTCGACTAGAAAGATGTGACTTGTTTTAATTGCAACAAAAAGGGTCACCTAAGAAGATTGCCCTAACATGAAATAGAATGGTCAATGTAGGAAATAATTCTGGAGCGTTTACAAGTTAGGAGCTGGGGATGCTCAGACAAGATCCGAAAGTCGTTACTGGTACATTTCTGTTACTTAACAACCGATATGCTACTGCTTTATTTGATTCGGGTGCCGATAAAAGTTTTGTGTCTACAAATTTTAGTACCCTTATTGATATTGAACCGGTTGAGTTAGATACTAGCTATGAAGTCGAATTGGCCGACGGAAAAGTAGTAAGTACCAATAATGTATTAATAGGATGTACACTTAACCTTTTAAACCATTCTTTTCCAATCGATTTGATGGTAATAGAACTGGGAAGTTTTGATATCATTATTGGGATGGATTGGTTATCAAGATATGATGCTGCTATTTTATGTGGAGAGAAAAAGGTTAGGATTCCCCTGGAAGGTAAGACGTTGGTTATCGAAGGCAATAGAAATAATTCTCGATTGAAGATCGTTTCTTGCATTAAGACTCAAAAGTATATCAAGAAGGGTTGTGAGCTATTCTTAGCTCAAGTAACTGAACAAGAATCGAAGAAGAAGCGATTAGAAGATGTTCCTGTTATCCGAGATTTTCCCGAGGTATTTCCCGAAGATTTACCCGGACTTCCGCCACCCAGGCAAGTTGAATTCCGTATTGATCTTATTCCTGGTGCTGCACCTGTGGCGGCTATGCGCCATATCGTTTACACCATCACGAAATGAAAGAGTTGTCCAAGCAACTGCAAGAGTTGTTGGAAAAAGGTTTTATTCGACCGAGCTCGTCACCGTGGGGAGCTCCGGTCTTGTTCGTAAAGAAGAAAGATGGATCGTTCCGAATGTGCATAGATTACCGAGAACTGAACAAGTTGACAATCAAGAATCGATATCCATTACCGAGGATTGATGACTTATTCGATCAGCTGCAAGGTTCTAGTGTTTATTCGAAGATTGATTTACGGTCTGGTTTACACAACTTCGCATATAACTGCGAGAAATACATTCCAATTACACAGCGTTTAGAACTCGTTATGAACATTATGAGTTTCAGGTAATGCCTTTTGGACCGACTAATGCACCTGCAGTATTCTTGGATTTGATGAATCGCGTGTGCAAACCGTATCTTGGTAAGTTCGTAATTGTATTCATTGATGACATTCTGATCTATTCCAAAAATAAAGAAGAACATGGTGAACATTTGAAGACTATCTTGAATTTGCTAAGGAGCGAAAAGTTGTATGCTAAGTTTTCAAAATGTGATTTTTGGCTTGAATTCTGTGCCAATTCCTTGGGGCCATGTGATGATCGTAGGGGAGTTTTCATTTGATCCTGCAAAGATTCAAAAGCCATTAAAAATAAGGCGCACCGACTACACCAACGCAGTACGACAATTTTGGGGTTTTGGCAGGCTAAATTATCGAAGGTTATGTAGGAGTTTTCTCTACTACCAAACCCTTAACTAAAATCACTCAGAAAAATAAGCCAATGTGTGGGCCTACCACGAAGAGGAGGCATTTCCAAACATTGAAGTCTAAAAAAGTGTAGTTGCGCCAATGATTATCACTACCCGAAGAAGTCGAAGACTTTGGGATGTGTAATTCGGAGCGTCTCTTAAAGGATTTGGAGCTGTGTTGATGCAGCGAGAAAAGGTGATTGCGTACGCCTCTAGGCAACTTAGAAAGAATGAAGAAAATTATACGACCCATGACTTGGAATTAGGAGCGGTGGTTTTTGCTCTTCGACTATGAAGACATTATTTGTACTCACTAAATGTATGGTATACACCGATCAACAAATCCTACAAAACATTATGGATCAGAAGATCAAAAAGAGCTAAATATGAGGCAGCGTAGATGGATTTAACTTCTGAGTGATTACGATTGTGTTATTCGTTATACCCGGGAAAGGTGAATGTTGTCGCTGATGCGTTGAGCAGGAAGGATAAGGAACCGATTCGAGTGCGTGCTTTAGTGGTAATGGTACATAACAATTTACTTGCGAAAATTCGGAATGCACAAGTTGAAGCGTGCAAGGTGGAAATTATTGGTGCCGAAGGATTTCTTGGCAAAGGGGAGCCATTTAAAGTTAGATCCGATGGTACGAAATGTCTGAAAGGACGAGTACGGTTACCATTATTTGGAGGATTAAGAGGTCTAATCATGTTGGAATCTCATAAATCAAAATATTCCATTCATCCTGGCTCAGATAAAATGTACCATGATTTGAAGAAGTTATACTGGTGGCCGAATATGAAAGCTGACATTGCAACATATGTCAGTAAATGCTTGACATGTGCTAAAGTCAAGGCTGAACACCAAAAGCCGTCAGGATTACTTCAGCAGCCGGAAATTCCTGTTTGGAAAAAGGAGATAATTACAATGGATTTCATTACAAAGCTTCCAAGAACATCATCTAGATATGATTTAATTTTGGTCATTGTTGACCGATTAACTAAATCTGCTCACTTTATTCCGATGAATGAGAAGTATAAAATTTAGAAGCTTACTCGATTATATTTGAAGGAGGTTGTTTGTAGGCACGGGGTGCCCGTGTCAATTATTTCTGACCGAGACCCTCGTTTCGCATCAAGGTTTTGGAGATCTCTTCAAAAGTCATTGGGGACGAATTTAGATTTGAGCACTGCTTACCATCCTGAAACTGATGGTCAGAGTGAAAGAACGATACAGACATTGGAAGACATGTTGCGTGCTTGCGTGATTGACTTTGGTAGTGGCTGGGATAAGCACTTACCTTTGGCTAAATTCTCATACAATAATAGTTATCACGCTAGTATTAAAGCCGCACCTTTCGAAGCTCTATACGGAAGGAAATGTAGATCGCCTGTATGTTGGAGTGAAGTTGGAGATGCCCAACTCACGGGACCAGAAATGATTCGTGAAATGACAGAGATGATTATGCAAATCAAGAACCGATTATTAGTTGCTCGTAGTAGACAAAAAAGTTATGCAGATGTGAGACGTAAACCTTTGGAGTTCGAAGTGGGTGACAAAGTTATGCTGAAAGTATCACCGTGGAAAGGTGTTGTTCGATTTGGAAAACGTGGGAAATTAAGTCCCCGTTATATTGGACCATTCAAGATTTTATCAAGAATAGGTCCGGTGGCATATAAACTGGAATTACCCCGAGAGCTTCAAGGAATACATAATACGTTCCATGTCTCGAACTTAAAGAAGTGTCTATCAGATGAAGACCTTATCATTCCATTTGACGAAGTAAGGATCGACGAGAAGTTGCATTTCATTGAAGAACCCATTGAAATCATGGACAGAGAAGTGAAACAACTTAAGCAGAGTCGGATCCCGATAGTTAAAGTTCGATGGAACTCGAGTCGTGGACCGGAATACACTTGGGAAAGAGAAGACCAAATGTGGAAGAAGTACCCACATCTTTTTGACTTTAACAAGAAAAGGGCAAGAAAATGAATTGATCTTCAGGGACGAAGATCCCTTTTTAGGGGGAAATGCTGTGACAATCCGTCAAATTTAGGTCGTTATTTTATTCTCGAGTATTAAATATAATTTTCATTTTTATGTTGAAATATGAACTCACGACAAAACAGGAAGAAATTAGGGCTTACGATTGTAATTTACGCGACGTTTACAAAGAATCGGCGAATCCACGTTAAGCATCGACGATTATAATTTTCATCATTTACATTTTTCCGTTGTGATTCGCGTTTACGAAAATTCTTGCTAAAACTCGCGTTTTTACCTTTAAACTTTACCTTTTCTTAATTATACTTACCCTACACTTTAATAAAACATATAAACTAAAAATCAAAAAAAAAATATAAACACACTAACCAAGGCCCTATGGCCGGCTTGGCTAACACCACACACAAACCAACTTTTCATTTTTCTATAACTTCATCATTCATTCCATTTTTCTATACATGCAAAATCCTTTCATCTTTCACCATTTCAAAAATATTTCATAGTTCACCAAAAACTTTACACACACTCTCTTCTCCTCTCCTTCCTTTGCCGACCACCCTCATCACCATAACACCATCTTCATCAAATTTTTTTACTAACCAAATAATAACTACAAAGGTTACAATGATTTCCTTATAAAATGAAGATGTTTTGAAGTGATTAGGAGGCTTTTTCAAGAAAGTTTTCATACATTTTGGGGCTGAAATAAATCAAGTGTTCATCAACATACTTTGGGTAAAAATAAAGGTGATCAAAAATTATAAGGGTGAAGACCAAGTTTGGAGTTGAAGTTTCATCCATTTTCCTTGATCATTTGATCATCCTCACTATTTTTTCGTATGATAATAGCCTATAAATCTTATTACCTTTCTATCTTGTGTTAATTTTTATACCAAAATGGTATATTTAAATTAAGTTTTCTTGATGTATTATGTAATTTTTATGATGTCAAATATAAGAAACAAGATGCATGCTTAGATCTAGGTGGTAGATGAATAAATCAACTAGTAGAATCACTAGAAAACACTTAAAAATTTGGGGCTGTAAAGAGCAGAAAAATACGAGTATCTAGGTTGGTCAAATGGGTGATATTACTTGTAAAAGTGATAAAGCAATGTCTTGTGATGATGTACTAATTGGCCATGCAATGGAAAGTTAAAATGATTGAGTTATGCCCTTTAAACTAAAAGATGGTCATTCTGACCTTGCTGGACACACGTTAATAAAACGATCATGATTACACTATGAGTTAAGTAAAAACCTATAAACTATGAGAATAGATAAATCATGTAGGATCTGTACCGAATTGATATATCATCCAATTGATTATGGTTTTGAAAATGGCGTCAAAAATGGTGAAAGTGAGTTTTCAGCCAAAAATGATAATTTGACTTATGTATAAAGAAATGACTTTAAGTATATGTCCACTCAAAATTAAGTATAAAAATAACTTATAATCTATAATGTACACTTAAATATGAAACTAGAAATGTAAATATTATAAGTATATTATTTATGGTTTAAGAGATACAACTATTTTTGTAAACATAAACACATATAAAACTTTTACGTCTATATCCATACTAAAAATTGTAAAGCGTTTTTGCGACGAAAACCCGAGGTGGTAGGACCCACTTTTGGGAATTTTTGTATGATGAACCTACTGATAATAAACTTAATCCGACATCGAAAACCCGAAAAATTTATATAAGATATACACATAAACTTAAAATAAGCCATAAGACTTAAATGGGCCACTAGGCCCAAATACACTAATTATATTTATAAGACCTATTGGGCTTAGCATTGGGCCCAACCCACTTGGGCCTAATATTTGGACTAAGGTCTGGTCATGGACCATTAAAATGGACCAAATTACTTAATGGGCTTACAATTGGGCCTATTGGGCTTTTTGGACCAATTGGGTTAAAACTAGTGAAATTTAGCAATTAATAAAACTAGTAAAAATGACATACTTTTTACTTAGAAAACTTAAGTGTGATTTAACTTACCCAATTATAACTTGATCATCATACCTACATATACATACTTGTCTATTTTGGAGGCATTATTAATTTTTACCGACATAAAAATCTACCTAAAACCTATACATTTTGTAAAGGTCGCGGGTGATTGTTGCCACTCCCAGTATCGTTTATCGACGATCCAGTTTCTTCCCGATACTATCAGTGAGTTCATAGCCCCGCATTTTTTTTTACTACTAATTGTTTTAGAAACCCCGAGGAATAACATGCTGTTTTTTAAAATAGAACACAAGGACCCGAAGTATGCTATAGCCTTGATTAATTACTAAGTTAGCTTTAACTCCCGCTAAATAAAAATCCCGCGAAATATCATGAATTGTTAATTGTCCGGGAAATAAGGCATGCGCTTATACATGAAACAACTATTTTGGAGATTACCACCTCCGATCCGGACGACTACTATCTCTTGTTGGGAACATAACACAACGGATACATTGTATAGAGAATAAGAGACACTCATAGCGAGGGTGTATAGTGGGCAAAATTACTGAATATATGGTAAGGTTCGATGTCATGAGGCTTATAATAATCCCCCTATAACGTTGTCTGATCCACATCGTTATATCCTGAAAATTTTGAAAATGATACTTGTGTTCGGAAATTTTATTGTTTATATATATAAACTCTATGAATTCACTCAACATTATTGTTGACGTTTTAGCATGTTTTATCTCAGGTCCTTGAAGGTAATTCGGATTGATGGAGATATGAAGGCCCGCTAAATAATTATTCATTCGAAAACGTTTTGTAAAACATTGTATGATGTTGTGAAACTTATTTGGGGACCGTGATGTAAACTTTTATTATTCGAATGAATGAGATTTTCTTAAAACGTCTCTTTTTGAGTCGTTTTCTATGATTTGAGTTATTGTGCTATGACGTAACACCATTTGACCCTTCCGCTGACATGACGCTAAAATGAGGGTGTTACACTTTTCATCACCAATCTATGCAAATCCACCAAATCTTGTCTATCAAACTTTCTTAGCATACTGAATAATGATTTGTGATAACTAGTATTCCCATTTGCTCTGATTATCTTATAGACATGTAAATCTTCCATATCAACATTCCCTAAGTTTTGAGATTCCCAATCAACTATAGGGTACTTAGCAGACAAAATCTCTGGATCCATAGTCTCTTCTTTATCTGGAACAACTATTAACCACATTCTCAACTCTTCCTTTTCATGTTCATAGTCTGCTGCCACGTCTTCATCACTCTTTGCAGATTCTTGTTCTTGCATCATCTTTTGTTTCTTAGAAGATTTCTGTTTAAGTGTTGAATCTGCAACTCTCTTTATTCTTTTGCCTTTCTTTCCTACACTCTCAGGCTCTACTGATTTCTTTTCTTCCTTTTCAGAGTCCATAGGAAAAAATCATTTATCCACTTTTTGTTCCCTTTCATACAATAATTTGGAGCTCTCATAACATTTTCCTTTCATGATTAGGAATAATCTTCGTACCCATATTCTTTAATAATGTGACAACATGTTCCTTAGCTGATTATTTGGTTGGTGGTTTACTTCATCTTTGTAGCCCGTTAAGCAGCTCTAAACTTTCCTTTTGCTGCTATTGTTTTCTACCAAAAATTGTGCTCTTCTTCAATGTTAACTGCTCTCTCTTCCCTGTTAAAGCCTTGCAGCAAACAAACATTAGCATCTTGTGGCTTGAATAGTATCATACTCTTCATAAAGTGCAGCTATAGAGGCTTCTTCTTGTGCTGCTCTTTCTCTTTGTCACCTTTCTACTTGAGCTAATTCCTCTTGATGCAGTAACTGAGCCAACTCTGCATCTACTTGAAGTTGCAAATCACCTTGATCACTCCTATTGATTTTCATGGAGGATGCTCTACCATTATACCTTTACCCTTGTCTCTAGGTGTCTGATGGTTGTGATGATGGTGGTGTTGTTAGTCTTCTTTGTTCTTGTTTAGTATCAGTGATCACCACTGAAGTTGGTCTTGGTAAATAAGATGGTCTTGTTCTTGTTTGTCTAATGGCTATCAATGTGTCAGCCATTGTCACCATCTCATCTTCTAAAATACCCGTTGAAGTCCTAGCAGCACTTGTAGATGGCCCAACAGTACTAACAATTGGTCTAGCAGTACTAACCAATGCTCTTGTAGTACTAACTCTAGAAGTAGCAGCATAAACGTCCTCTCCTTTCAACATTTTTTACATAACATCATCAAGTCCATCAAAGTCACAATCTTTAAAAATTGCTTTGACCTGTTCATTCCCTCCCCTGTTTGGATGCATCCTCCTCATCTAAATCATTATCAGAAGACTCAACCTGCCTGTATATCCTCCTTCTTAGGTGTAAGATGCTTGACTTACTCTTTCTTTCTAATTTCTTGACTCTTTGCTTTAGTTTGAGGATCTCCACAACTTGTACATCCTTCTCTTTCTCCAAGTCAAGCACATGTTTTGATAAATTTGTACACGTTGCCATTAATTCTTTCAGTTTCAGCCTACCCTTATCACTTCCAGGTGTGTAACCTCCTGTGAGAGGTAAATCATAGGGTGTAGGTGGTACAATGTCCATTAATTCAAATGTATGTTCCATGCTGCCCTCCCCACTTCTAGATGTGTAACCTTCTGGGAGAGGTGGTTCATTAGGCTTTTCAAGCACTCTCTCAGACCTAGTCTGAGCAAGAGCACCCTATGGTTTCTTGGCACCTGGGACTGCCACATATATCCATTCCCTAAGGAATATCAACATTAGGCATTGCCATAGTCTGGGTCCTAATTATGTTATCACTGTCTTGTGCTACAACTAAGCTAGAATCAGTAGTGATAGCCCTTTCCACACTATTACCCCCTCCTTATGGACAACCTTATTTACTCCAAGGTCTAGAGGTATACTAGTCTGAGGTAACTCAATGACCTTCTTGGCTCTCTTATGTTTTTGAGTCTTTTTGTGTTTTCTATGATATGTAGATGGAGATGGGAGTATTTGCTTAATGTGAGCTTTAGTTTGAGGTTCATAGGAAACTGTTGGAGGTGTTTCAGTTTAAAGTAGTTTAGTTTGAGGTTCTGAAACATTTGGTTGTGAGGTAGAGGGTATGGGTTGTGGTTCAGGGGGTATTGCTGAACTTAAGTACACACTGACTAAGTACTTGCAGTACTATACTAGCTGAGTGCATCAACACTATACTGACTGTGTACTTAAGTACTGTTTCTAACTGATTATGTGCATAAAACACTTCGCGCGCCTTATTAAATGCATAAGCATTATCTTCCCAATTGGGACTGACTAATGTGTATAAAAACATCGCACAACTTACTGAATGTATAAAGCATTTATCACCATTTGGGACTGGCAAATGTGCATAAAGCACTGTTATTCCATACAAGACTAGCTGGGACTAAGTTTATTACTAAATGTTCTGAGTTCGGAATTGTTCACACATGATATTCATATATAAATTAAGGCATGTCACTAAGCTGAATTAGGTACTGAAACTGTACTTAATGCAATGCTAAAGCTCAACTAAGGTATAACCTTAAAACTGAGCTGAGTACGTAAAGTACGTTATAACATAATAGTGAAGCTGAGTTACTACATAATGCTGAAAATAGCTAAATGCTAAAGCTGAGCTATAATATAATACTGAGGTTAAGCTGTGACAAAATACTGAGTATGACCCAATAGGCTGCCATAATACTAAATATGACCCAACGGGTCAACATATATAGAATATGACCCAACGGGTCGCCATAATACCAAATAATATGACCACATGGGTCAAAATGATGCTAATATGACCACACAGGTCAACATGATACTTGACTTGCATATTCGACCACTAAGGTCATGAATACACGACTTACATATTTCTTAAGATACGAAAAAGAATATATATATTAAACATATTTAATCTGCTAAACATGTTAACTAAAAATCCGTTATATACCTTTGATCTTGATTAGATTTGCGTAAGCTTCCCATGAGCACCTAATCATGATATAATCATACTAATACTATAATAACTTGCTAAATCATGTATATTAACATATAATGGGTCTATACAACTTAACTTTCTCATAAAAGGTCTTATTTTATAAACACTTTTTACAAACTACTCTTTTTGTGCAGAATTTCTGCACCTTGCTTTACTTTGCTGATTTTGACCTATTTAAACTTACATTCATGATCTTTAATTATTTTTGCTAGAAAGTAGAACTCTTTTACCTTCAGATATGTAACGGCACATCTATATAGAGCTATGGTGAATTTTCTTATGATTTTTCAATGTCAGTATAAATTTTGACGTACATTGCTGTCCCAAATTAGGACTATCACCAAAACGACCCTAAATCATTATATTGCTATCCAAAACTTTTACCAAACTTATATCTTAGCTTAATTTACTTGTCTAGTTATTATTTCTTTAGGCCTTAGCTTTAATTACTTATTTAGGTGCTAAATAAAAACTTATTAAGGGGGGGGGTCTAAGCAAAAACACCCCTTTTTTAAGCCTAAATATTTATAAACATCTAAACATATACATGAAACTCTTACCACTCCTTTTAACCATGTTCACACCTGATTTTAACATAATCTAGGTTTAACATGATTATCTAAACTATGTTTCATCATGAACCACATAACTTGAAATCATGATTCTTAACTTGAATATATTCCATAATCTTTAGAAATCATGAACTAGCATAGAATATCATTCCGCTTGTTCTATCACTAGTCATAATCATCATAACTTAACTTTTAACATAAAGTCATAAAAATCCCCATATAATCATATGCATATCTAAACCTCTATAATCCTTAAATTCATCAAATAATCATGTAAAACACATAATAATCATACCCGTGTTACCCCTAGCTCATAATCATAATTAAACACATGATTTACTACTTACTTGAAATATTAGGGAAAATCATAATAACATCTTGATTCTTCTTTCCATTATAACCCTATTTCTTCTTGATTAATCTTGTTAGATCCTTGATGTTGTTAGCTAGGAATAAAAGAATTCTCCATTTTGAAGAAAATATGTTCTCCTACTTTCTTTTCTTTTTTGGAACATGTGAATGAGAGAGTATATCTCCTAGAAAGTTTTTGATATATGCCCAAGGGCATTTTAGTCATTTCTACTAAGTTTGGATACTTGACATAATAAGCCCTCTTTATAAGACCATGTTGCAAACTAAATCCAAACTAGGTATCTCTTATTACATAATAAGTCCCCACTAACTATGTTATTGATTCTGTCAAAGTGGGATTTTTTTAAATTTATTTCACTAATATACTTGTTGTAACCAATAGCAAAATATATAATTCCACTATTATTTTTTGTAAATATTAGGGTGTTACATTCTATGGGTGGTACTGTTGGGATTTGTTAACTAATTAACCTATATTACACTTAATATACACATCTGATATGGTCCCAAAGGGATTACGTATGGCGTGACTAACTAACATAAACAATAACTAAACAACGTACCTTTTTAGTTCTTGATTCTTGCAAATAAGGAAAGCTACGAACACCCTTGTGTTCTTGATGAAACCTATGAAACTAATAACCAAATCACCAAAGGATGTGATGTCTATTTCTAGTCCACACTATACGTAATTAATACCAATTGAATGCTAGTTCTTTATCATGATATGCAAAACAAACACGTTGTTCTTTATACTCAAAGTCAATAAAACCCTTTAGTGGAGAGCTTGGTCGATCGGTTTTGGGGAGAAAAGGGAGAGACTAGAGTTATGAATGAGATCCCTTAAACCTTGTATATATATGGTGTGATTAGGGCTTCCCTAGTCCTAATACAATAGCTTAGGGATCAAGTTAACACCTTTGTTTCCTCCTCTCCCCCTAGGTTGGCCAAAACATTCACCAATGATCCCTCCATTGTTAAATGTTGTCGTAGATAATTATTGTGTATAATTACACACTAATTAAAAGGCCTAACGTTAATTATTCGTTAAATAAACTAATTAATGACTGTTAAGTATTATCGTTAGATCATTATTAATATAATTAATATATATATTATACATATATTAAATACACTATTAAAATGGTATCTCGTTGTATACGTGTGTGAAACCAATAGACTCACGTATTTTAATCGTATAATTATCCATATGACTTGAGCAGTTCCCAATAGACTCCCACTAGCAGAATGTGAATAGTCATATAATATACTAAATACATTGGTAAGCATCTAGAAAAACACATCAATGCTCTTGAAAATACTTGAGTGTTGTTTCGTAAACGTTCAGTATAAATGTGTTTATTCTTATTCTCTTTTGTTTCAGATACAATGTTAAAATATAAATATGGATCAAAGTCATTTCATAAGTTAACTATTTTGTTTCTCGTTTTTGAAATTGAACTAGATTACCAAATATAACAAGATTCATCTTGACTACGCTTTAGGCCCGACCATGCAAATATCTAATCAACTCAACAGGGGGCCCAGTAGTATCTAACTCCAGAAACACGTGGAGTAACAAATTCTATTTTGACTACAAGTGTCATTCATATGCTTCACAACACTTTTGAAAGTAGCCTTTATAACTATCTTATTTAGGATAGCGTTTTACTAGAATCAATAAATTTCATCAACAATGCAAGACCTGCTTGCATCTCAAGTATGAGGATGAGCAAAAACTCTACCGTATGTGGAAGTAACTTTAATGACGCTTTTGATCCATAAGTGGGAGTTCACACAGGTTAGGGTAGGTCCAATATTCAACACATTGAATAATATATGGAGTTTAGCAGACACATCCTTTAATATTCAAATAATATTACCAATTGCTCACATTTGTCTTAATTCCCTTATACTCCCATATTGTTAACTAATAATAGACAAGTTTAGAATGCAACTTGTCATTCATTGATTGAAACATGAAAATATAAGACACTACTGTTATAAAATGAAAACAATAATACCTATTAATTTATTGAAAAAATAAAAATCATTTAACCAATCCATTATCCCAAATTACTAAAAAATAACAACATACAATTACATGAGACTACTAGCAGAACGAAGCCCAATGCTCCTAGCATGTTCATTATGCTTGGTTAATGACATTGGCTTTATAAACGGATCAACTACGTTGTCATCTGTGTTAACTTTGTTAAGGATAATTTCACCTATCTCTTTAACTTCTCGAATGTAGTGGTACTTCCTTTGATAATGTCTAGCACCCTTCATAATTCCAGGTTCATTGGTGATGGAAATTGCGCTCGTATTGTCTCATAACATCTCCATAGGTTCTTTATTGGTTGGCACAACACTTCCAAGTCCATCAATAAAACTTCCTCATCCAACTGCTTCTTTATAGCTTCCAAAGCAACATAGGACCCAAACTTACGTAAAATGATATCGCTTTAGTGATCTGCTTAGCACTCTTTAAGTTAGGCTCCTCCATTAAGTAGAGACTATTCTTAATTAGGATTTAGTATCGTCTTTGTCGTTCCTGAATCCAACATCAATATAGCAAGTAACTTTGAGTTCATTTCTAAGATTGCCCCCATAAACAAGAACCATATCTTTAGTATTCCTCAAATACTCAAGAATAGTTTTAACAACAATCTAGTGATATTCTTCAAGATTTTGCTGAAATTGACTACATAAGTTATGCGCGAATGCCACATCAGGTCTAATGCATCTCACTGCATACATAATAGATCCTATACCTGAGGCATAAGAACTCTTTGCATGCACTTCACCTCTTTAGGTGTAGAAACACCTTGAGTCTTGCTCAAGTTAGTTTTCTCTTGCATTGTAATATTTCTACGCTTGGAATTTTCCATCTTAAATCACTTTTAAGATTTTGTCAAGATAAGCACTTTAACTAAGAGTAATTAACTGCTTTGATCTATCTCTTGTGATCTTGATTCTCAGAATGTATGTTGCTTCTCCTAAGTCTTTCATAGAAAAACATTTTTCAAGCCAGTATTATACATCTTATAGCATTGGAATGTTATTTCCCATGATTAATATGTCATCAACATATAAAACTAGGAATGCAACATTACTCCCACTAGAATGTAGAGATACACATGGCTCATCAGGATTTTAAGTGAAACCAACTTTCTTGATTTTGTCATCAAATCTCTTATTCCAACTTCTTGATGCTTGATTTAATCCATAAATAGATCATTGTAGCTTGCATACTTTTCTCAGATGTTTTGGATCCACAAACCCATCATGTTGTACGATATATATGTCCTCGCTTAGGTGTCCATTTAAAAAGGCGATTTTGGCATCAATTTGCCAAATCTCATATGGATTTGGCTAAAAGAATCCTTATAGCTTTAATTTCTACAACAGGAGAGAAAGTTTTCCCATAATCTACACCATAGGTTTGGGTATAACCTTTTGCCATAAGACAAGCTTTAAAGGTATGTACATTGCAATCCATATCGGTCTTCTTCTTGAAGAGCCATTTGCTCTCAACGGTTCTTTTCATCAAGGGAAGATAACCCAAACGTCAGAATTGGTTATGATGGTCGTACCTCTTTATGGTCAAAGCCTAGCCTCTGATGTTGTACGCATTACGCTTCAAAGTGCTCATTAACGTAAAGCCCACTAGGGCTACCGTAAGGGAATCCGCCAATGCACAATGAAGTCTACCTTAGACAGAGCCTTAATCTTCCGAGGAACCTAATATTCTAATAAATAAGATAAGGCTTCATGCCAAAAGACAAAAACATAATATTTTGTGGACCCAACAAGGACAAACGGTTGTCCTTTATTCCCGCTCGTGCATAACCATTGCACATGCGCAGGATCTCAGAGCCTCAGCAAATGCTCTCCCATTGGCTAGCGAGATCATGCTACTCTTATCCAATATGGATGAGACATTTAGCGAAGTCTAGCGTCATTCTAGGGTATGACTTATAAATAGTGATCGCTTTCACAAAAGAGGTTTGTTTACTCCTTAATACTTTCTCTATCTAAAACAATTACCATTATCGATGTCATTGATTCTCACGTAGAAGCGGTCCATAGGTCACCATATGCTCATATTCTAACCCAAGTGTTTGTCCTCTTATCTTATTGCAGATATACACATCCACATATTAAAGTATCCTAATCTGCACTTTACGTAGGCTCTAATCAAGAAGGTAAAAATCATTGTACAACTAGTTTTCATTTATGGATTGCATTTCCACATTCATAGCCTCAACCTATTTATCAGATTTAGGATCTAAGAATGCGGCTTTATAGTTAGGAGGTTCATTAAGATCCCTTAACCTATGCCCCTCAACATTGATATAGAAACCATATCGATCAGGTGCTTGAGGTATCCTATTGAATCTATGAATGGGAACTATTTCACTTTAGGGCTCGACATCATTATGTTCGCCTCTTGGTGATGTTCGATAGTGTTTTTAGAAGGTTGTGTATCATCTTGAATTATTTTAAGATCTATGTTACTCCCACTTGCTTCTTGTGAAGTGAGACTACTCTAAAAAACTCAACATTTCGAGTAACAAATATTTTGTTCTCGTATGGGTTATAGAAGTAGCATCCCATCGTTTTTTAGGTATCCTACAAAGATACACTTAATGGATCTAGACTTAAGTTTTTAGTGTCTCCTTTTACGTATGCCTCACAACCCTATACCCTTAAGTAAGACAACTTGGGAGCTTTCCCATGCATTCATATGGTGTCTTATCAGCCTTATTGGTTAGAACCATATTAAGTCTGCGTGCGGCAAACTTTAGAGCATTTCCCCAAAAGGACTTTAGTAGAGTTGTTAGATTCATCATTGATCGAATTATGTCAAGCAAAGTTTAATTCCTCCTTTCAAACACCCCATTATGTTGTGATGTGTAAGGTGGAGTAAGTTGAGAAACAATCCTATAACTTTTTAAGTGATCTACAGACTCATGACTTATGTATTCACCTCCTTGATCATATCAAAGAGCCTTTATTTTCTTTTCAAGTTGATTTTCTACTTCATTTTGAAAGACCTTAAATGTTTCAAACACTTCATGTTTATGTTTCATCAAGTAAACATAACCATAACGGCTAAAATAACCAGTAAAGGTTATGAAGTAGCTATCACCTTCTCTTGACATAGTTCTAAAAGTGCCACATACATCAGTGTGTATAAGTCCTAGTAGATCTTTAGCTCTTTTCGTTTGATGCGGAAAAGGCTTGCGTGCCATCTTTCTAGATATACAAGATTTACATTTATCAAAAGATTCATCATCAGTGGGTTGCAAGATCTCATCATGTTGAAGCTTTTCAATGCGCTTCTTGTTTATATGTCTAAGACGACAATGCCAAAGATAAGTAGAGTCCAAGGCATGCTTGGCTCTTTTGTTGCTAACATTGTAAATAGAACTGTTATTTGGTACAAGATCATGTATATCAATTTCATAAATACCATCACGTGGAATATTAATAAAATAAAACACATTATTGTTTGAAACAGAAATACCATAATTCGTAAAAGTATAAATATAACCATTGTCAACCAAATGAGAAAGTGAAACACTACACTAGTAATAGAAGTGCAAATGCAATTGTCAAGTACAACAATTAAACCACTAGGAAGAATTTATCTCAAAACTTCCAATAGCTTTGACCGCTTCACGCATTCCATGGCCCACGTATAGATTTAAAGCTCCATGTTTTAGCATTTTGCTTCCTCTAAGTATTACATATGTGAGTACCACAACTAGTATCATATACCTAGAACTTTTCAGTAAAAAATAGAGTTCTATTATGAAGATGCCTAAAGTACTAGCCAAGCTAGTTTTTTTCTTCTTCTTTAACTCGACAAGATAGGCAAGATAATTCCTCCTCCAGTGACCTAACTCTTTGCAGTGATGGAAGATTGGGTCCTTTGTCAGATTCTCTTTCTTAGGTGGTGGAGGGATCTTTGGTTTGGAGGGATAAGCTTTCTTACCCTTTCCTTTACCACTTCCCTTAGCACCTTGTGGGTTCTTGATCTTATTCTTGTGGATCTTATATGTTAGGATTTCATTTATGTGACAACATTTACGGAATTACCATAGTTTACCATACCACCATACGCAGGGACTTAGAATAGATAATTGTGTATTACTTATGTAACATATGGTGTATAAATACCCCTCTATTGGCTTCCATAAGGGGTTAAGGAACTCTTGTATTATTTTCCTCTTCCATTCATATTTCACTATTTATTTCTCTCAACTATTCTCCCTTACTAAAACATAGCTATCTTGTGGTTTGAGTCTCTCCGACCATCGGATCATTAATTCTTTAGTTTCTTCAATTGGTAACAAAGCCTAGGTTTCATTCTTGGGTCGGGTCGAATTGATTTTGGATTCCGTGTCTCAAATCTGTCACTTTTTATCAAAATCTATCACTTTTGTCAATTATGGTCACGTTGTGCTCCTGTTATAATGGTTACAAATTTTATGTCCAAATATAAAACTTCCTAAGTCTTATAGTAATTTTTCTCCTGGTTTTAATAATAGGTTTCTGGATCTGGATCTGTGTTTATGGTCAAATATCTAAAAGCACAAAAATTACCTTATCTAAACTGTTTGAGCTTATCTTGTAAAAAAATTTCGTGGCTATTTTATAGGGTTAGCACAACTTATTTTTGAAACATATTTCTAGGCTTATTTGAAGAATGCGAAATATGCATTCTTTTTGTGTGCGTGAAATAAGTAGGTGGGTCATTGTGCGAAATACGTAATGCAGGTGCACAATATGCAATACAGGTGCAAAATATGTAATACAGGTTAATGCTAAATATGTATGGATATATTCATGCAAAATATTACATTTTTCAGAACGAAACTCTGCCAAAATGGTTTTAGACTTTGCGTAATAAGTTACAACAGTTCTGTGTGAAATATGTATTGACATATTTCGCAAGAAATATGTAGATCAGACTCAGACCGAGTCAAATCGGTAATTACTGAGTTGACTGGGTCAACGAGTCAAGAACTTACAGAAATGAAGAAGAGAGAAAACACACTCGACTGAGGAATTTGAAGAAAGAGACCTCAACATTAGGGGAGATTGTTAGCCTTAATTATATCAAGTCAAACAAGAATGTTATCGGTCTTAGAAAGTCAAACTAGGTCTTGTATTGTAATAGGCTAGTCGGGTTCAACGGGCTTGGATTGTAATCTAATATTGTCCATGTTTCGGGCTTAAAGCCCAAGTTAGGCCAAGCCCGGCCCAAGTTACAAGCTCATACGCCACCTAGCAAGGCATGGGTATAAATAGAACCCTCACCACACATGGAGAGGGTATTGGTTGCATTTTGTCACATTTGTAATCCACCAATTCTCTCTTAATCTAACCTTACTAGTTCTTTCTCTTTTCTTTTTCTTTCTTTCTTTGCCGGCTTAATCTTTGAGCTTATTTAGGTTTGTTATTAAGTTGTGAAGGATATATATATACGACCAACAAATGATATTATGGCTTGGAATGTTTGGTAAAACCTTGTTGAATAACATTGATGTTCTTATTCCGCTGCATGTTATGTTCAATGTTATTATCCTAGATATAGATCTAAACAATATGAGCTTACAATGATTCTTTAGACTCCACATTGAAGACTCTTATGATCTGTATAGATGACACTCTTCATTCCATACAAGTAATGCCTCTAAGTCTTAAGAGCAAACACTACGGCTCCTAATTCTAGGTCGTGTATTGTATAATTCTTCTCATGGATCTTCAATTGTCGTGATGCATAGGCGATTACCTTGCCTCTTTGCATGAGTACACAACCTAATCCTTGATTTGACGCGTCGCAGTAAACTACAAAGTCTCCTAGTCCATTAGGCAATGAAAATATTAGTGCATTACACAAATTGTCCTTCAAAGTCTGAAAAGCTTCTTCTTGTTCCCTGCCCTACTCATACTTTTGACTCTTCTGCGTCAGTAAAGTAAGGGGTTTAGCAATCTTAAAAAAATTCGCGATGAAACGTCGATAGTAACTTGCCAATCCTAAGAACGATCATATCTCGGATGGCATCTTAGGTACTTTTTAAATCTCCATTGGTTTTATCTTAGTAGAGTCCACGCGAATATCATTGCTGTTAACCACGTGTCCGAGAAAATGCACTTCTTGTAGCCAGAATTCATACTTGAAAAACTTGGCAAACAACTTCTCCTTTTCAGCAACTCTAACACCAACTTCAAATGAACCTCGTGATCCTCCTTAGACTTCGAGTAGATCAAGATATCATCGATAAACACAATGAAAAACTTGTCTAGATACGGCTTGCACACCCGGTTCATCAAGTCCATGAAAACCGCTAGTGCATTGGTTAACCCAAAAGGCATACCGCAAACTTAAAGTGTCCATATCGCGTCCTAAATGTTGTCTTGGGATTATCTTCTCCATGTACTCTTAACTGATGGTAACTAGATCGAAGATCTATCTTGGAGAAATAACGCGATCCTTGTAACTGGTCGAACAAGTCGTCGATCCTAGGGAGGTTCTTGGTGGTCAGCTTGTGCAACTCTCGATAGTCTATGGACATTCAAAATGAACCGCCCCCCTTTTTGAACAACACAGGTGCTCCCCACGGAGAGTGATTTGGTCGAATAAAACGTATATCAACGAATTCTAAGGGTTGCGAACTAGCGAATAGGGTATCAAATGAATATGGAATCAAAGGCTAGAAAACATATAAGGGATTTCACATATGCAAATAGATGTGGATCAAATGACATAAGAATCCTTAAAAGAAATGATAGAATATCTATACCGATAGGAAACGCAAACAAAAGAGTCAACAAAGCGTACCAAGACAAAAGGAACACATATCGAATAATGATAAATACGAAAGATATGATTCTTATACTAATAATCGACTTTACTCGAAAGAACCAATTAAATACTGTTTTTATAAAAAAAATCATTTTGAACAATAAAGAAAATCGTTTTTAAAAAAATTATTTTAAATATAAAAATCGTCTTAAATATAATCTTTATAAAATTTATTTTAAACATGGTTGTCATAAAAATCCAGAGACAGTTATTTAACAGTGTATCGCATCTTACCCATATAAATTACTTTAAACATACTTTTTATAAAAATAAAAATTTATCAAAAACAAGCATATAAAAATACTATCATATCTTAATCATAAAGATTATCTTAAAAAATAGTTTTGATAGTCACCCAATTATCATATTGTTTCATCAAATTTATTGTAAACATAATTTCTAAAAAAATAAAAAGACATTTCCATAAAAGTGTTATCATAACGTATTCATAAACTCATTTCAAAATAGTTTTCCTCAAACACCATCAAGATATACTTCAAAAGGATTCATAATTCGACATTAATATAAAATATGTTACTCCAACAAGAGACATCGTAATACCAAAAAGGATGGCAAAATACCATAAAGACTCTAACATAGTTCTATTGTTTGAAAGCGAAAGGAAGTACAAGGAACCATATAGCCAGAATAACAGTAAAACGAACATGCACAAGAGAAATTCATACGAAGACATTACGAACCAAAAGAAGAACGTAAATACTCATCCGTACTCACGATAAAAAGAACATCCATTGAAAAGCGTGGGTACTAACGTGCCATAACATGTTACAAAAACCAAGGGATATATAAAGAACGAAGTAATGATCCGCACCAATATGTTAGGAACAATTAGCACTTAAAAGAAAATTTTGATACTCATACGAGTAATTAATACAACGAAAGAACCAATGAAACATACCAATATCCAAAGAAGCAGATCCGAACAACCAATATTCATCAAGACGCCGAATAGAAAAGTTAGATCATCCATACAGACATGGTACGAACAAGGAATGCTAAAATGAGGGTTATATATCCGAGCAAATAATCGAGCAGACGAACAAACTCAATAATCATAATAGTAGCAATAACATGTATCCGGGGTATCCGCAAGCTATAGATAGAATGGAAACTTACTAACTAAGCAACTATCCATATCCTAACCACACATAATACAACATTTTACACTACCACCTATTTCACACACTTAATCCAATCAACATATTTCACACACTTAAATTCACATCCGGGCTTAGAATAGATGGCACTATAAGCAACCAAGCTCACCCAGAATGTACCACACAAACATATTCACACACTGAGTAGGCGTACCCATCCGATCCCATGGTACCATAACCAACACTGAGTAGGCGTACTCATCCGATCCCAAATCAATACCATAATAACACTGAGTAGGCGTACTCATCCAATCCCAAATAACACATAGTCATATAATAGTCATGTAATGTCCAAACGTAATTTAAAACACATAATCATAGCAATGAAACATTTCAAAACATTTGCATCATTTCCATCCTAAGAAAAACGGAAAAATGGGACTATGAAACTCACCTGATATACAGCTACTTCACAAATTCCTTGAAATCAACTAAACACAAATAAAACCCATGTTACACGCGATTAGGCTAAATGCCCAAGACGATGTAAAAATTAGTTGATGGACTACTATGCTCATATTATGATTATAAACCCTTTACCACACTTCCCATAACTTACTTATACCATAATACTTCCAAATCCCTTATTCCAGTTTTTTGGCATAATTTTGTAGTCAATTTATGACCATAAATAAAATACTAATTGATCAAATTAGCTTTCCCCCTTCATTTCCTACCTTTCCAATGGGTTACGAACTACTGTGATTTTTTATAAAAAATAATATTGATCCTAACTATTTTATAAAAATTCAACATTACAAAGTACTCAAATTCATATTTGATTCGACCATCAAAACGTTTAGCTTGATCAGACCCATTTAAACACTTAGAAAAATTCTACAAAAATTATAGAAAATCATACACATTATGAACTTGCTACAGTAGCAATCCCATCAATTAAAAAGACGTTTTGATATGGTTTTTAACCTCAAAAACACAAACCAGAATCTACCCCTAAAACTCAGATTCGACAATGAATCTTGTAAAATTATTTTGGCTGACTTTCACTCACTTTTAATTCAAGAAACCAATGGGGTTTGAAAGTAGACTCTCTGTAGTTATTTTTAGGCTCAAGAAAATCAATAAAAGCTATCCGTATGACCAAGTTATAACACTTACAAGATGACCTAAAAATCTGCCTAGTTTTAGTTTCGAATTTAACAACAACTAAACCTAATCAAACGCATCCAAACACCATTAATTACACCCTAATTGATTACTAATGATCATCTTAACATATTTATTGAATTTTAATGAAACCCTAATTCCACCAATTAATGTTACTAATTATAAGAAAAATTAAACAAGACCTTAATTAACTTAAATACTAGACTTAATTCATTCCTAAAAGCACACTATATCCTCTTAATGCTCATACTACAATTATTCACCAAATAACATGATAACGCATAAAATCATGCTATCATTTCCAATGTCACAAAATGTGAACGGAATGAAATAGCTACCAAAACCATAACTTAATCACTAATAGATGAACACGCATCATAAGTTGATATCAAATACTCATATAAGATCACATAAACACACAATTATAACACAAATAAATACTTTAGTCAACTCTAACGGTTTGACTAACCTGCTCAAGTCACGATTGTCATATCCTAATGTTCACGTTTACCTTCATCAATGAATTTATCCAACATTTCTTCAATAGTCATCCTCCTTGTAGGGTAATTGAACGGGTAAGGAGGGAACCCAAAAACGGTACCTGAAAAAAAAGACATAATTCGAAGTAAAACTATTCTAGAAAACTAAACTAGAAAGCTAACTAAAGCTGTTGTTGTATCAGACAGTCGATACGTCGTATTCAGTAAACTGTATACGCCGTATCGATGTTTAATGTTGAATACGCTGTATTCAAAGAAAATGGATACGCCGTATTCAATAAATAACATCAGACAATAAAAAAATAAAACTAGATTTATACTAAAAATACCAATTAAAACAAGAAATTAAACAATCGCACTCCCCGACAACGGCGCCAAAAACTTGATGTGTTATAGTAAGGTGTGTGATTGTATAATTTCAAGTTTTAAATTTATATTTAGCCGACTTATCCTAAAACAACACTTTAATGAGCAGTGTACGTGATCGGGTGGAGTTTCGTGGTAAGTAGGGTGTCGATCACTAAAAGTAGAAGTTAACTCTTAGTTCTACTGGTATTTTATTTATCTAGGCTTAGTACTAATCTAACCTAATTATTCTAATTAAATCTAATTAAACCAAAACTAACACAAAGGGGGATTTTCAACCTAAGAGACTGGCATGAGTTTAGTTCTAATTATCCCAAGGTGATGACAAATAACACACACAAGTGATTAACAAAAGATTGAGAAGTGGTCAAATGTTAGGAAAACGTATTAGCCTGTTTAATCTAATAATATGCCTTGATTGTTTATTCGTGCAATGATTGTATTAATTCGTTGGTGGTATATCATTCCAAAGTTAGGTGGATCTTCTCCCTAGACTTAAGGTTTGTCGCTAGTTAATCCTGTCATAATTAACCTAAACCGCATAAAGCTCACATCGTTGATTATAATCTATCTAGGAAACTATATTGGTGGTTATATTGAATCCTAGCTCATGGAAGCTTTACCAACTTACTGCTTAATGGAAATTCATATACTAGTAGTCCACACCCACTTAACTACCTATGGAAACAGGACGTTATGTGTAATCCTAAGTCACCGACTTCGTCTACCAATCCACTTAACCATAAATCGAAATGGGGCTTTCTATTCGTGATCCTATTATTCTAGCTATATGAATAAGCATTATATGTTTCTATCTCAGAATCTTAGCCTACGCCCAAGCAACATCGAATTTGTAGCGCATTAAATATGTAGGACTAGACCCAGTTAAATAATATGGAAAACACATAATTAAGCATATAAACGGGTATAAAGTGATAAACATAATCAACATGCAACGAATAAAGAACAATTGATATAAAGACAAATCAAAACATTATATTATCATAAACATGGCTAATACCTAAAGGTATTAGCCGATAGTCATTGTAACAATACACGAAATCATAGATGAACGATTAAACATAATGCTAACCGAACGCGTATAGTGGATTGTAGAGATTACAAGAGTTTTCCTATCAATTAGACCACTTTATAGCACCTTCATGGCTTCATAAATCTTCTAAAAATTAGACTTGGTGGTAAAAAGCATACCCTAAATCGTATTTAGGGTTTGGTATTTATAGACTCTGAAAATTGGTCGATACGGCGTATTGAAAAACTCAATACGGCGTACTGGATGACTTGGCGTGAGCTCCACGAATAAAATATGTGGAAATCGTAGAGGGGGTGAATACGTTTCCATTTAAAAATTTAAAACGTTTTGTATCAAATTATCAATCAAGTTGAACGCAATATTAGAAGTGTAAATAATACATCTATATTCATTAAAACATGTCATAGCAATATAAACACAATCATAATGTTAACTTCTATCCATGACACAATCATCATCCAAACAATATAAGTAACAATCAACACACATATAGATCTAATGCAAATATAAATATAAGGCGATAAGGTAAATAAAGATGTAAAGAGAAAGGTAAAAGAAAGTGCAAACCGGATGCGATGATTTATAGTGGTTCAGTCACGAAGCACCTCTTCGCCCTACTTCACTCCCCGAGTACCCAACTCGAGAGTTACTTCACTAGTCAACAAGCTCCCTTTAGGCGGAGAAAACCGAACACAATTAAGCTTACACCGACTTCCTACATTAAGCCAAATGTCGAGTTCTAATCCTAGCTAGAACCAATCTATCACAACTTTTGTATTTTGAGGACTAAAATACTAACCGCACTACTTCACTACACTTCACAACTTCACTTTACTTCACAACTTCACAACTTCACCTAGACACTAACATGATCACCCCGATCTATCTAAACTCTTGACGATCACCACAATCCAACTATACACACCATAATCACCACGATCTAACTATTACACAATTTTAGAATACATGGACTCGATCTATATATTGTGAATGTAAGACATGTCACGAATGCAATAACTAAACTACATAACTTCGTATCTTGATGATAACGAGAGTTCTTCTCTTGCACATGGGGGAATAAGCTTGAATCACTTGGAAACAAATGCTTAAGATTAAATGATCAAAGGAGTGTAGGTGATGTATTAACTAATTTTAGACAGAAAAGAATGAGTGCAAAAGGTGAGAAAATATGTGGGAAACAGTCCACTATTTATAGGCAAATCTGGGAGCATTTTGGCTTGACCGGCCCCTTTATCTCATATTCCAACCCCCTTAGCTCCTATGGCGGCCCCCTTATCACTAAGGGGGCTGCCCATAGTAGGACGCTCCCAATTTTGTCTTTTTCAAGGGAGGTGTTTTCTAGAACATTTTTAGCCGTTTTTAGGTAGAAAATTTAAATTCAAAATATTTATTTTGAATAAAATATTTCTTTTAAATGTAAAAAATGTTTTGTAAAAGTTTTAAAAAATGTTTGTTACATTTTATAAAAATGTATGGTTTAAGAAAAATAAAAATTCCTTTGATCATAAAATAAATTAAGCATTTATTTATTCATACCATAAGTGATTTATGTCGGGTGCAAACTTCGTTGAAGCAGACTTGAGACGTCGAGAGATGTTATCGTATGAATGCATTGATGATTTGTGATCACGAGTAACTTAAGCACTTTACGTTATGTGTTATAAGTTACATGTTTGTCATCACCAAAACATGAAGAGAATGTATAGATTAAATATCGTAATATTTCTACCAACAATCTCCCCCTTTTTGATGATGACAAAATATGTAAACTATAACTCATAGTAAAATGTATAAGTTACTTGTTTACACTTTTTCTCCCCCTTTTTGTCGAATCAAAAAGGTGGACTCTTAGGAGAGACTTGTGCTACACTTCAGATCTTGAACTAAAGAGGCGAGCTTACATCATCCCCAGTGAAGTCTTGCTCCTATTTACTTTGACACTCAAGCACCCTTAAACTCATTGCACTCCTATGACACTTGCATCTCATTGTATATTGACTCTAGCGGATCCATGGATCAAATTTGTTGCAAATTCTTAACCTATATCAAGGTCAGGTTCGGTGCAACAAGATATTTATTTATTTATTTAGATATATATATTTATATATATTATTATAATTATATATATATATATATATATAGACAAATTTATTATAGGGGTATAATACTCTTATAAGGGGAAATGTGGTTATATGTCCTAACGGTTTGCAACTCCCCATCGGTGTTAAGCTCTCCTTTGTTGGGCACTAAGGAATCAAGCGACGGAACTTACGTGTGCTACAAAAATAAAAAGTTAGTAGAAAGTTGCACATATATACAACGATGCTATAGCTTTATATATATAAGAAATACACTAACAGGGAAACAAGTACATGCATGTTTAAGGATATAGGCACTCTAAATATGGCATTTTAAAGCAAATTTAAACCTAGGACAATGCAAATCATTGGTTTAATAACAACAACCTAAATCATGATAATAGGAATCACGCGTATATCTGAAGATTGAAAACTGTTTAAGGAAACCAATGATAAGGTTCGGACCCATATCATGTTTAAGGGGAACTAAGATTGACCAACCTTTTGTTTTATACCGACTTTAATAAACAAGAAAACAAAATTCGTGTATTATATTGACCACTAGAATTATGAGATTGACTTCTTCCAAGATGTCATTTGGATAAGGAGTTTAACGTATTTTGATCGACATGTTCCTTATTGTTTTGTCATATAACCAAGCTGGATTAAGTATTTGCCACTAGTCGAGTTTTCATACAACAATAGTTATCACGCTAGCATCAAGGTTTCACCATTTGAGGCACTGTACGGTCGAAAGTGTCGGGGGAAGTTAAACCCTAGATATGTTAGACCTTTTAAAGTACTGGAAAAGGTTGGATCCGTTGCTTACAAGCTTGAACACCCTCAAGAGCTGAGCCGGGTTCACAATACATTTCATGTATCTAACTTGAAGAAGTGTTATTTCGATGAACCGTTAGCCATGCCGTTGGATGAAATTCACATCTCCAATTTGTGGAAGAGCCCGTTGAAATTATGGAACGGGAGATCAAACGATTAAAGTGAAGCCGTATACCACTAGTTAAGGTTCGCTGGAACTCAAAGCGGGGTCCTGAGTTCACCCGGGAATGTGAAGATCGTTCAAAAAGAAATAGCCACATCTCTTCACAAATCGAGCGTCTTCATCCACTACAATGTCTTAAGCTTTGAGGACAAAGCTCTTTTAACGGGTGAAGACTGTAACATTTCTTAATTTCAGGTCTTCTTACGACTCCTATTATTCTTCACTATTTATTTTAGTCCAGTACGCGTTTACTTTTAAATTAACTTTTAAGCTAAATCGCGTAGACTAGAAATAATCATTTAACGTAAACAGTTACCAAATAAATTAAGTGTTACATCAAGCAAGTGTTATGTAATTATTAGGAAGATAATTATTGACTTTGCGCGTTTTATTTTTATTGGTCACGTAAAAGGTTTACGTTTCACAATAAAATACGTTTAGACACACTCCGGAAATACCTATACTTATCTAGACTCAAACCAATACCCACTTTTATTCCCTAGACACAAAAATTATACAATTTTTGTATCATTAAGCCTATAAGGGCCGGTTATGGTTAAACATAACACAAACATAAGACAAACATTATATACTCTTGGATATTAACCACTTAAGTACACCTTAATCCCATATAACTAGAAATTGTCTAATCAATTGTACCCTAGCTCTAATCCTAGGCGTCCAATGGGGTGGGAAGGAGCAAGATCACTTACATACACTTACAACATGTACCCTTAATCCATAGCTTACCATAGTTAGTTTAAGGTTATATATTTAGTTAGTTTAAGGTAAGAAATACTTAAACAACTAGCACACTTTGCCTTGTTTCCTCTCCATAACACACGACACAAGGACCATTGTGTATTACACACAAATCCTAACTAAATCTTGTACAACCTAAGACTAATTAAAGCTAAGTACTTGCTAAATCTTATACAAGATTGTATTTTGTGTTTTCCCCCTCTTTAGCCACTCGTCACACACAAACCTAGCAACATGAGATCTTCCTAAATCATGTACAACAAGGGTTAATTAAAGATTGTCCTTAATGTCCCCCAATTAGCTTAATATACATTGGATAATAACCATCTTGGATCCTCTTTTGCTCTTTGATACCCGCGGCTAGCATACACTCCACACAAACCATAAGATTTTCACAATCCTAATAAATCTTGTACAAATATCTTGCAATTAAAGAATGTACTAGGAGGTATTAGCAAGAAACCATTTGAGGTTAACTAGAAACCATAAAACCACTAGTAGGGCACGGTTTGGATTTGGTTAGGGACTAAGTGAGCTAACTAACCTTAAGCCTATATAAACCCACTCCTATCTTGGCAAAACACTTCTTACAAACACTTAACAACTCTCTAAGCAAAAACCACTCTTACTTCTCTCATTTGTCTTCGGGTCATACTATAACCGAACCCAAACACTTTGTCACGTACACTTCTAAGCATACAAGGAATACTAGGATTTCGTACGAGGACATAGCAGGGGTACACGAGCCAAGATTAGATCATTTAATAAGCTTTGAAGCTTAGGGTTGATATACATTCGGGTATAACACATCGGGTTGCCATCCTACACGTTCCAACTCGAAACCTAGACACTAGGACCTTTGTAAGTCGCGTGCTAAGCTTATACATGTTCATATCATATTTGTTCTTTGGTTGCTAGTCGAATTGGTTATGTTAGTTTGTAGATAACGAACTAACGTGAGCTTGTGAATGCAAAATGCAAAGCATACTTGTTATACGCATGTACATGTGTGTATTATCACTTGTGGGGTGCTAAAAGATGTCAACATATATAAAAATAAGACTTAACAAAACTAGGGCTTATATGTTTTCATTAAAAATGAATTGCACGAAAACCACACGTAAACATTTCATGAAAAACGTAATGGCATGGCTTGGGAAGATGTATACTAACTAATAGAACGATTGCATGTGATAAACATGACTCATATGTAAGCTAAACGAATTTGTTTTGGTGCTAGTAGTCCTAACGAGCCCTTAATATCATTAACGGGCCGTTAATAGGCCTAACAGTCTGTTTGTTGGGGCCCACAGCTTATTAATAAGCTCACTTGAGCTTATTGAAGGGTTAAGGAACTCATTGAGCTCGTTTAATTAACAATACACATAAAGAAACCCAATTGGACCCTTAAAGGGCTTGACAACCTAATACTATGGCCAAAATAGGTCCATAAGCCACGAATAAGCTTGAACAGCTTATTTGTAAGCTTATGCGGCTTATTAAGTTTATTATAGGCTTAGAAAAGCTAATGGACCGTAATCGAACAAGCCTAAAGGCTTAAAATGCTTAACGGTTTCTTAATGGGCCTAAAAGCCCATTATCGTAGCTTATTGGCTTGTGGGATAAGCCAACATTGAGAAACAAATTAAATAGACCCATAAGTGCTTAATGAGACTAGAAAAATAAGTTGGATCAAATATAAAACCCTAATGGACCTTTTAAAACCTTTCGGGTTATGGTTATTGGGCTAACAAGCCCAATAAGCCCAAATAAGGTTATCTAAGCTTATTATTAAGCTCACCAGCTTCATTTAGCTTAAATGAGCTTAATAAGGGCATGTGTGCTTTTAAAATCTTTATTGGACCTTTAAATTGCTTAATGGACCTTAACGGGCCCAAAACACCTAATAAGCTCATCCGAGTTTATTTATAAGCCGCCACAGCTTATGTAGCTTATTGAAGACTAATGGAACCTATTGTCACTTGTTAAAACTTAATTGGGCTTAAAATGTAATTTTTAGAGTTAAAGGACTAAAAGTGTCAAATTGGAAACTTTAGGGTAGAAATTGTCAAAACTGAAAATTTTAAAGTCTAGGGACTGTTTTTGACACTTCTGAAACATAAGGGACTGTTTGAAGGTATAAGGACCAAAAGTGTAACTTTTTTGAAGTTGAAGGACTAAAGGTGTAAATATGGAAACCTAAGGGTTTAAAATGTAAATAACCTATTTTCATAAACATAAGGACTGATTTTGCCAATAATGAAAACCTAAGGGTATTTTATATGATTAAGTGGTTTAAATAAACACTTAGCGTATCGGACAAGTTATAATATTTATCGGATATTATACAAATTAAAATATGATTTAATATATATATATATATTTATTAATAATGCTTATACATATACTTGTACGTGTGTAGTCGTATACCTTCCTAAGAGCCAACAAGTAAAAATGAATACAATAAACATGTGCACCACCACACAAGTGATAACAACATATATAAACTCGCAAATTATTGTAGTTTATACATGAGGTCGTTAGTTTAAACTTGTAGACTAAGACTGGCCGTATTTACTTAGGTATTTGACGGTGTGATTTATATACCATTCACAGAGGACTACTTACTAAGGTGAGTTCATAGCCCCATGTTTTACTATATCAATGATTTACAACTTTTGGGGTGAGAAACATGCTTTGTTTTACAAATTGGACGTAAGTGTACATTTTATCATGATTACGTGTTTGCCTGAGTAGCGATAACCCCTTTGATCCTATTATCATGAACCGTCAATTCCTTTGTGGAAGCGAGAATGTTATATATAGATCTATTTAGGATTGACATGCCCATCCGGGTAAGTAGCTCTCACTGGTGTCACGAAGTAAACCAACGGATGTATACCATGTCGGATTCGGATGTTGCGGGTTAGAAAATCATCACGGGCAATATAGGCAACTTATATTGCAATTCATACATGTCGAGCTTCGGTGTCATGAGCTTAGGGAAACGTAATTACATTTGTGATGTTTGCATCTGTTGCATTATCATACACTTAAAAATCTTACGGTCCTACATTACATTTACATAAACCTATTGCATTCACCAAACTTTTAGTTGAAGTTTTAAGCATGTTTTTCTCAGGTCAATAAAGGCACGAGGGGCTAAAGATATATTTGGGTCACTACCTTTGGAGAGTCAGTACTAAAGATTGGGGTCTATACCTTTTGGGAACATTTGTTTATAAACCGAAATTCTTTATACTTAATATTGTCCGAACAATTATGAAGCTATAGAGGCTTAGTGGACTGAACAAGTGTTTTGTTTAATCCAATGTATCTTTTTAAAACGACACGCTTAGTGGTCGTTCTCATATCTTGTGCTATTGATCTATGAAGTAACGCTCCCGGACACATTATTCCGCTGCAACCCTATTTGGGGGTGTTACAAATTGGTATCAGAGCCAAGGTTATAGAGAACCAGGTCAAACGTTTTACTTGGACTATAACCGTTTTCAAACATTGCATCATACAAAGGGATTTTCAAGGGACATTCATTCACTCATTCGTTCATACATTACTTGTTGCATTAGTTGAGTGTACTAGATGCTGCATGATGCACAATACGTGTTTATAATATATTAAGTATATTATTATGAGTCTTATATATGTACTAATGTAAACTCTGTTTGAGTGTTACAGATTCAGTCATGTCTTCTGCATCATCTGCGGTTACCTACACATCTGTCTGCACCGATTCTGAGCCAGGGAGGGTACTTTGGGGAGCTGACGAGGAGCTGTCGGACGGAGGTTCTCCACGAGTCATCGTATACGGATACGATGGGCTCCCTATGCAGCCGGTAGCCCCGCCATCTCCGGACTATGTGCCAGGTCCTGAGCACCCACCGTCACCTGTCGAGGTACCATACATACCTGAGCCGGAGTACCCCGAGTACCTAGTACCATCCGATGATGAGGCACCCATGGAGGACCAGCCTCTACCTGCTGATGCCTCACCCGTAGCCCTATCACCAGGCTATGTGGCGGACTCCGATCCGGAGGAGGACCCCGAGGAGGATCATGCTGATTATCCTGCTGATGGAGGGGATGATGATGACGAGCCCTCCGATGATGACGATGATGATGATGACACAGATGATAAGGATGAGGAGCCCTTTGAGGACGAGGCGGATAAGGAGCACCTAGCTCCGGCCGACTCTCCTGCCATACCTGTTACTGACCTTGTTCCTTCAGTTGAGGATACAGAGGCATTTGAGACTGATGAGGCTGCACCTACACATGTACCATCACCTAGACGGCACACGGCTAGGATGTTCGTCAGACCTCAGACACCTGTACCATTTCCATCTGAGGCGGAGGTCGAGAGACTTCTTGCCTTACCTATTCCACCACCATCTCTACTTACTCTACTATCATCTCCACTACCTCAGATTCCCTCACCACCACTACCACCTCCACCATCATCACTACACTTACCACCACTTGTACCCATATCATTACCATTACCGTTATCTCCACTACCACCATTACGAGCCTTACTATCCATACCACCAGTCAACCGTAGGGAGGACACTTCCTAGGCAGAGTTACCACCTCGTAAGAGGTTATGTCTGACTGCTCTCACATCGAGGTATGAGGTGGGAGAGAGTTCGACGACTGCCCCTAGACCTACTGGGGGTCATAGGGTAGATTATAGGTTTATCGGCACTCTGGATGCCGAAGCCAGACGACAGAGAGCCAAGGTGGTCGGCTATAGGATTAGAGATACTTGGGTAGATCTAAGAGTGGCTGCCGAGGAGGTGGCACCGACGACCCTCTAAGGGGTCAATACTAGGGTGACCGAGCTTGCTGCAGTTCAGGAGTAGGACACCCAGGATATCTATGCTATGATAAAGGATACTCAGGACCGACAGACTCAGATATTTTAGAGTGCTGAGGCAGGCAGTACCACTATGAGATTGCACGACTGTTAGATCAGGAGGCTCTAGTCTCCCAAGAGGCTTGGGCACATTCGGTGGGACTTAGTTTGGTAGTCCACTATGAGCTTCAGGGATACAGGACTCACATTTGGATTCAAGATCACCATATCGATGCGCAGGAGTCTTTGATAGCGACACTGGTTGCGCAGGTTTCATCACTACATGGACATTTGGCGACGGCTCTAGGAGAGATTCGAGCACTCCAGGCTAGAGATCAGACTCATGCAGATGCTCCCAAGGGCGCTGGTAGTAGTGCCTAGAGTTACATTTTTCATGTTAGATTTATAGCTATTATTATGTTAGCCGGCTAAGTATTATGGGTTTTATACCCAGCTAGCACGGCAATAGGATTTGTACTTTTCAATTATTGTATCAGACAATCATGTATGTTTTCCTAGTTATATATGATGTGTTGTATTATGTCATGTTGATCTCAATTTTGTTATGTGTTGTGATCCTAGTCATGTTATATAATCACTGTGTGATGTGATCTTGTTATTTATGTGTTGCACCCATGTCATGTTGTGATGTTTATGAAAACTCACGTGTGTTATATTGTTGTGAATTAGAACAATATGCCGCCGAGAAGAACCTCTGCTGCTGCAAGGGCTGCTGCTGCCACTGCCACTGCTACGGCTGTTGCCCCAATAACTGCTGCTGCTGTTGAGCAACTGATCGCAGAAAGAGTTTCCGCGGCACTTGCTAATCATTAAACTCTTCAAAACAGCACTAATGGTCATGGCGACGGAAGCTACAATTCTGGCACGGGAATCAGAGGAACTACACGCACTCCGCATGAGTGTATGTACAAAGATTTCCTGATCTGTTATCCACTTAACTTCAAGGGTACTGAAGGGGTAGTTGTGTTAGCCCAATGGTTTGAAAAGATGGAATCAGTGTTCCACATAAGCAACTATGCTGTAGAGAACCAAGTTAAGTTCACTACTTGCACTTTCATTGGAAATGCCCTTGCATGGTGGAACTCCCACATGAAGGCTGTTACTCAAGATGTTGCTTATGCCATGGACTAGAAGACACTGAAGAAGACGATGACAGTCAAATACTGCCCAAGGGGTGAAATTAAGAAGTTGGAAGTTAAGCTCTGGAACCTAAAGGTGAAGGGTACTCATATCCGCGAGTTTTACTCCTATCGTTTTTCCAGGAACTTTCAACTTATGTGTGGAATGAGAACCCGAGGAATCAGATGAAGTTAGAGGTATTTGGGGACTTCCTGACATGAAATCAGTGAATGTGATGTCATACCAACCCAAAACAATGGAGAAAGCAATTGAGTTTGCTAATGAATAGATGGATTAAAAAGTTCTGACTATCACTGAAAGGCAAGCTGAACAAAAGAGGAAGTTGGAGTTTAATGCTGGGAACAATCAGGGGTACCAACAACAAAACAAGGAAGAATAATGGGCGAGCTTACACTGCTGGCTCTGGTGAGAAGAGGGAGTACACGAGATCATTGCCCTTGTGTACAAAATGCAACTATCACCACAAGGGGCCATGTGCTCCTAGGTGTAATAAATGCAAGAAGATCGGTCATTTGGCTCGTGACTGTAGGCGTTCTGGTCCCGACAATAATAACAACAATCGTGGGAACTCCGGAGCAACTCAAAATGTTGTCACTTTCTATGAGTGTGGTGTTCAGGGGCATTACAAGAAAAACTGCCCGAAGTTGAAGAATGGAAACCGTGGTAATCAACGCGGGAACGGCAATGCACCAGCCAAGGTTTATATGGTGGGCAATGCGGGAACAAACCCGGACTCCAACGTCGTTACGGGTACGTTCCTTCTAAACGACCGCTATGCTTCTATCTTATTTGATACTGGTGCCGATAGAAGTTTTGTATCTACTGCATTTATTTACCTAATTGATATCACACCAACTACATTGGATCATTTTTATGAGGTCGAACTAGCCGACGGAAAGATAATTGGGATAAACACTATCATCTGGGGTTGTACATTAAACTTCTTAAACAATCCATTCAACATCAACTTAATGCTCGTAGAACTTGGTAGCTTCGACGTCATAATCGGCATGGATTGGTTGTCAAAGTACCACGCTGTTATTGATTGTGCTGAGAAGATCGTTCGTATCCCCTGGGGAAATTAAACCTTATTGATCTATGGTGACGGAAGTAATCAGGGAAACGAGACTCGTTTGAACATCATTTCGTGCACCAAAACTCATAAATATTTGTTAAAAGGACATCATGTCTTTTTGGCACATGTTACTATGAAGGAGACTGAAGACAAGTCGGGGGAGAAGCAACTTGAGGACGTACCAATCGTTTGAGATTTTCCTAAAGTATTTCCTGAAGAATTACCGGGTCTTCCACCGACTCGACAAGTGGAATTCCAAATCGATCCTGGTGCTGCACTTGTAGCACCAGCACCTTATCGATTAGCTCCTTCCGAAATGAAAGAGTTGTCAGAGCAACGGCAAGAACTATCCGTCAAGGGCTTTATAAGACCCAGTTCCTCACCCTGGGGAGCTCCGGTCTTGTTTCTCAAAAAGAAGGATGGATCATTTCAGATGTGCATCGACTATCGGGAATTAAACAAGCTGACGGTGAAGAATCATTAACCACTCCCAAGGATCAACGATTTATTCGATCAACTATAAGGGTCCAGTGTCTATTCTAAGATAGACTTGCGATCGGGTTATCATCAGCTTCGAGTACATGAACAAGATATTCCAAAGACGACATTCAGGACTCGGTATGGTCATTAGGAGTTCCAAGTTATGCCATTCGGTTTGACGAACGCACTGGCGGTGTTTATGGATCTCATGAACCGGGTGTGCAAACCATACTTGGATAAGTTTGTAATTGTCTTTATTGACGATATACTAATTTATTCAAAGGACAAGAAACAGCATGAAGAACATCTTAAGGCAATTCTAGAATTGATTAAGAAAGAGGAGTTGTACGCTAAATTCTCTAAATGTGAATTTTAGATTCCTAAGGTACAATTTCTCGGCCACGTGATTGATAGTCAAGGCATTCACGTGGATCCCGCAAAGATCGAGTCTATAAAAGATTGGGAATCTCCTAAAACCCCAATGGAGATACGTTAATTTTTAGGTCTTGCCGGTTATTATCGGAGGTTTATCGAAGGATTTTCAAAAGTTGCTAAGCCAATGACCAAGCTTACGCAAAAGAGAGTCGCCTTTGAATGGGGTGACAAGCAAGAAGCAGCTTTTTAGACATTGAAGGATAAGTTGTGTAGCGTACCTATCTTAGCTCTCCCTCAAGGAGCTGAGAACTTTATTGTATATTGCGATGCGTCACATAAAGGATTGGGTGCGGTATTGATGCAAAACGAGAAGGTGATTGCGTACGCATCACGATAGCTGAAGATT